>WOGP01005209.1:0-13333 GCA_015342065.1 Leptinotarsa undecemlineata
TTCAATATAATTGTTATTTTTTTCAATTTTTATAGATTATTTCAGGGGTTTCAAATCAATTTATATCATATTAGACAATGGAAGTACGAACTCATGAAATTTACCACGAAACATTGTCATCCATCTTCAAACAATCCTGTGAATGATATCGTCAATTCCATAACCAATGTTTGGAATACAAACTGAATATAGGAAAAAGTGTTTTTTGTATAATTCAATGTTCATATGAAAATAGTTGTTTCCGAAGCATTTTTCCCTTTGTGTAATTCAATGTTTATATGAAAGTAGTTGTTTCGAAGAGATTTTCTTCCAGTTTGTGTCTGACAGTTACTTCTTTGCATGATCTACACATCTTTGTGAAGAGTTTATTTATTTGGTAATGCAATTTCTTTCTTCCTTTCTTTGGAAGATTCTCCTTAAAAATATACCCCTTTCAATTCAATCAATTATATAAAGATGAACACCAAATCGAGAATTTATTAAAGAATCAAATCTCAGTAAAAACTCCTGTGATTAAAAATTTCAATGAAAATATTCAAAAAGTGTAAGTTGATGAAGCTATGTTTAATGAGGATAATAAAAATATTGTATAATCGATATGAGATTTCTGAAAATTTACAGCTAGTAAAAGCGAAGTATAAAACGATTGAAATATGCAAAACCCTAATGGAAAGTTATCTCCATTCAAAATATTATCTAAATACAATTCTAGAGTCAATCACTTTTGCAAGATTAAACATAATCCACCTATCAATTATAAGATCTAACGACTTAATCAATTCTATTCAAGAGAAGACTCAGTATCACTACAAAACAATCATCTACTTTTGCAGACAAAATTTAGCTCAAGTAGCTAAGTATTTTGGAATAATAGAACTTCTAGCTTTTCAAACAGATTAAACAGTTGTGAATGTTTGAAAACTACTCTCCTAGAACCCGAAATTTACAGTATACCGACCTTATCCAATTAAGATAAGACATTTATTCACCTTAAATTTTCACAGAAAAACTGTATGTTACGGTAGTCACACAACTGTTTTTTGTTTAGGTACGTCACAAACTACAAAAAATATTTAATAATAAAAAATATGTTGGCATATGAAAAATTTTATATTTACATATATAAAATCAGTCATATTTTTACATATATGAGCAGTTATCACAAAATATGTAGTCCACACTCTTGACATGCAAATATATAAGTATTTAGGACCCATGAATGAAGAAAATTTCATTTATATCATATAGTGGATTGTTTTAGTTGGTATTTTAATTTTTTAGTTGTGAAATACTTCCATTTAACTGGTATGTGGTTGTACATTTTCATTGGCAAATATTCAGTTTGAATTTTTGTTTTTTTCTCATTTACTGTTGACATTCTATATTGATTTTTATTTCGTGTATCATTTCCATGAAGATCTGTTCCCGAAATATATTTATATTTATTTTGATGTATCCATAAAATTAGATAACAGAACTGGACTACATTATATCCTACCTACTAATGTAAATTATACAGAGTGACCACTTTTTGAATGGGGTTGTATTGGCGAGTTTTAAACCATAAGAGTTAGAAGGTTGGTCAAATGGAGAAAAAGTTCCATTTACAGAAGCACTGTCAAGTGGTTCAAACAAATCGAAAAACAATAAATTTTGTCATTTTGGTTTTACTTTTTTCCAACGTTAATTCAGAAATAAAAAAATGTCATAGGCATTTTTCATTCGATAGTAAATTATCCTCGATTTGACCTATTTATATTTCAAATCCAACGTTTCGTACTCTCTGGGCCACCTTCGACCTCATTTTATTCAATACGGAGTTGCATATTTTATGACAATTTTCGAAATAACTTTTCACGCCAAATTCAACGATATAACATACAATGTCGATCAAAGTTGACTTTCAGGTGATTTTGACCTCATCCAAATTTCTTTGGTTCGGATCTGAATTAAATTTACCTTTGGTGAAATTAACAACATGCAATACATTTCGATAAGAAAATCAACTCATTCATCTCGAACTGAATGGAACATATCAGAATCAAAGTAAGAAAAAAGTAATAAATATTTACATACTTCAAGTGGATAAAAACCTAATTAATAACCATTCATTTGAAAGAAAAATTAAATGAATGTTCGAAAGTAAATTAAAATTATGTAACTAAGTGTTCGATATGTTCCATTTTGTGAATTGCACTTTGCGATTCTGGAACTCAAACTTGTTATACATTTGTTTATTTCATTTATTTGAATACCTCCCAATGCATTCAAAATCTTCTAGTAAAGAATCTCTGTTGCCGGATTCATGATATCATAAATTTTATTTTTGAGATATTCCCATAAATAAATATCCAGAGGAATCAAATCCGGAGATTTGACAGGCCATGCCACTGGACGAATCCGAAAAAGTTCGATATAATTAATCTATGACTATTCTTAGGTTGTGTGGACCACATCTGTCTTGTTGGGGCCGGGACTTTTACTCCGATATCGTATAGAAAGATCATCCAACATTTCTTCTATGATTTCTACATATTTTGCTCCGGTTAGAGTGCTGTCAATAAAATAGGGTTCTAGTCATTAGGTATTTATTAAACCGCACCATACGTTCAAAGAGACACGATATTCATGTCTTACTTCATGAGTTAAGCGAGGATTTTCTGTTGCATAAAAATGTTTGTACCTTCGATTGAACATGCCACAATTTGTGAATTGCATCCTTCTTTCAGGACCATTCCGATACAGTTTTTGCATTATAATATCCCTATACCTTCCAAAACCTTCGCGGAGGCCACCGTCTTAGGAGGACAACTCCTCGGGAGGATGTCATATGTGACCTTAGTGCTGTGAGTCTACATTCACCCTCCCTACTCATCTGAGTAGATATGAACAATAATGCAGCAGACAATGTGGCACTTCGTCGTTATAATCTATATGCACTTTCAAATTACAGTGGGACTACTTACAACGGACATTACACAGCATATTGCAGACACCCACATAGTGGCACGTGGCATGAATACAATGATTCACACATGTCCCCAGTTTCACCAAAATGCATATGTCCTCTTTTATGAACAGGAGGGAACGAATCAGCACCTTTGTAGTGATTTTTTTCTCTTCTTGTTTTATAAACTTATTCTCTGAATTGATTTGTATAAGTTCGATTGTGCAATTAATAAAAAAAAATTAATTTGTAAAAAAAATGAAAAATTCCTGTGACATTTTTTGAACTTTTACGTGAAAAAAAGAAAAATCAAAATGACCAAATTTACTTTTCTTCTGATATCTCAATAAAGGGTCCTTATGTTAAGATTTGTTCGAACCACTTGACAGTGCTTATTTGAATGCAACTTTCTCTTCGTTTGACCGACCTTCTAATTCTTATGGTTTAAAAGTTACCAATACAATCCCATTAAAAAAGTGACCGCTCTGTATAAGAAATGACGACTTACTGTCATAAATTAAAACTGGTGATGTTCCTGTATATCTAGTGACAAATTAATGTATAACTTTGAATATCATGAATACAATACAAGAAGTCGCAATAACTTTCATATACGTCAGACCAGTAATGTCAATTCAAATAATACAGTTTTCATTAAAGGAGTTCAAGCATTCAACGAACTACCGGAGGATATTAAGAATGCTACCTCTCTAAATATATTTAAAAGAAAATTAAAAGTGCACCTTTTAGACCTACAAAGTGTTTAGTATAGGAACCTGCTAATACAGTTTCTTCTTTTTATTTTATTTATTGTGCTGTTTTTATTTATATGTTTCAATGAACATGATTTTAAATTTTAATTGTGACTAATATTGTAACTGCATTAGCTTATGCTAAATAAACGATACATATAAATAAGTTAATATGAAGAGAATGGTTTGATGTGGAAAAACCGGAAATTCGCCTCATTGAAATTAAAATTCATAGTAATATACCTTTTCCAATTCAATGTATAGTACTCTTCTCAACCATATTTCTCACCTTACAGTGAGATTTTTATAAAACAATGTTTTGCGTATCGCAACAAGTGTGGTGAAGAGTGATTTTTCAAAATCTCACCATAACATTTTGTTCAAATACTTTTATTTGAATTTTCACCACGATATGTCTGAAAACTGTTCGAAAAACATCTAGTATTGTCTCTTGTAACTAAATTTGGGCCTATCAGTTGACGTTCATGAGTTTTTAATCTTCTAAACAGTTTATCATTCATTACATCTGAGCAGATTCTCTGTTGATATAAATTTAGTCGTATCTAAAATTTTGCCTTATTGAAATCCAGATTCAGTAATAATCAGTGTATCCCCACAAAAAAAACCTATCAAAGAAGACTTGGATGCTTTCATTTCAGGTACCAAATGTAGGAACATTCCTCAGATTCTGGGAAATATGGATAGTTGGATAAGGATTAATATCGTGTCTGTCTAAGTAGATTTTCAATTACCAGAGTATACGTGAACATTTTTTTGAACATTGAAATGGTCATACTAATCTATCCCCAAAAGATATACCTATACCATCACGGACTTTTCGAAAGACCTATCAACCTATACACCTTTCGTTACATATCAAAGGAACTAAGCAACATTTTCGATGATACCTATAACTTTCTCTCGATTCACTTCGTTTATTAGGGAAAACTGTGTAATAATTAAACCCAGTTTAATCTTCGTCTTGAAGATAACCACTTGGTGATCGAAACACGTATCGAGGCGTTGAAAATAACGATTTGGTGTTGGTAAAAACTCCAGTAATATTCATTACTACACCAAAGGTTCCAAACAGTGCATCACAAATATAGGTCAAACAGTTAGACTTTTGAAAGACTTTTTTTTTCTCACATGAAAGTGATACCAGGCAACACCCTGTCTGATGCACACTCAGTGAACACGTTTACAGGAAAGGTCATGCAACTGACTTCGATTCTGTAAAAAATTTTAGGTAAAGAAAATAATGTTTCGAAGAGACTATTCTTGGAAATGGCATTCATCTCACAGTCGCAAATTGTTCAAATAAAAAACATACGTCAATCATTCAAGTGAAATTTATTTCCATTTACTTCTAATAGATAAAAATTGGGATATTCCAGAAGATAACTCATTTAATGTTAACTCATTCAATATAATTTTTCTTCTTTCATTAAATTCCTTAATTATACTCAGTGATTTTAACTTGCATAATACTGTTTTCTCACTCCATAAATCAGTCCTTCAAAACACCTACAATTGTTGTTTGACTAAGTTTGCTACAGCAGCTTAGGCCGAGTGATCTCCTTCTCTCATATAATTCAAATTCCGTTTTGTTTCTAACCTGGTTGAGTTGCACATGATTCATGCATAAAATAAATTCAAATATCTGTTTGAATTCTAACTTACTATATATTTTTCACTCACCATCATTTCATCACTTTTAAATCATAATATTAATTAATGTATTTTAAATACTTCACGTTAAATAATTTTATATTTTATCAACATTTTGCCTAACAACCACATGTGACATTGAAAGTAATAACTAATTTATCAATCTATCATTCAAATAATATAATCTATTCACCATCTTGTAGCTCCCTGATGATGACAGTATTCATTGTCGAAATATTGGGAATATAATGTACACCTAGGCTTTCGCCTTGGTTTTCACCTAGGTGTACTCTTGTATCACGATGGAGTAGTAGAAAGCCAAAAACTATCGTTTTCAAAAATTAATCACTGCTAAAAATATAACTTTTTCAATTTTATTTTATTTTCTAGTAAATCTATAGGCGAGAAGAAAATGCTTTTATGGAATCGTGTATAAGATAATGTAAGTTCTACTGAATCCTTGTTGATACTTGGTATTTTTAAAAAAATTCTGTCTTGGAGAGAAGTTGCTTGATAATCTGCCAAATAACCCTAGGTTTATTAGCTGATTGTTTTATTTTACTCGACTAGTATATTTTCTTTTCCATTATGTTTAAAGGTCCTTTTTGCAATTTTCATTTCGTGTGTTTCCGATTAGTTTCATTGAAATCAATAGAAGAATTCGCGTTTTTTCTGCAGTTTTGAGATAAACGTAAACCCATTTTCCATAATTACGTTTATTGTGGTATTTAGCGTAACTGAAATATATTTGTAATTTTCATTCAATCTGGAGCTATATCTATTGCCACAGTTTATGCACTTTCACTTGTTAAATAAATATTTCTACCAACTTTAGTAAATGAAAAATATTGTTAATAATGGAATATATTTCAAATTTTAAGTTTTTAATATACTTTGTTCAACTAATTTTTATTTCATTGGACTTTATATTAATTGTACCGAGTAATATTCTTTAGATCTTTTCACTTGTAAAATATATGTTCCTGTCAACTTTAGTAAATGAAAATATTATTTTGCTTTACTAAAACAAATTGATTGCTCCAAACCCATGTTACTACTGGGTTTTTGAAAACGCTCTGTTATCTCTTACATTTGGGGGTTGCAATATGAGGATACGATATTAATTTGAATTTTATTATGTACAAGGCAATTATAATGAACATGAAATGCTTAAGTTGACTGACGTGTTAATCCGATGAAGATCATTATCGTATCCATCTAAATAGCTCCCCAATAATAACATTATAAGTAACAAATTTTTCAAACATTAAAATAATAACAGTAAGCCCTCTGCAATATACAAACTCCTGCAACAGGGGTGCGGTGGTCCATATCTCTATTTTATTAGGAAACAGATAGGAATGTAAATTTATTTAATATTGCCTTATTGCTCGAGCTCGACAAAATAAAAATATTGGCGGTCACACAGGGGGTTCAATTTTTTCTGAGCGGATATCAACTGTGTTGTTAATGGGCAATCTATATTTTTTATCGCTTTTTCGGGTGCTACATAGAAAATAAAAGACACGTCATGTATATCTAGCATGACAGGGTTTTTTTTCCAATATTCGTCACTCAGAATATTTAAAATTATAAAGTTTTGCCAAGTGCAATTGATTTTTTTTTGATCAAATATTCTACACTAGTAACTCTCTCAAACGGTATATCTGAAATCGACCTGTGATATGAAAAACCACTTGCCACATATTGTAAATAAAATCTGCAGCATCATCCTCATTTTAAATGGAACACCCTGTATATTACTGATCCATAAATAGCGTCAATAAAACTTTCACAAATTTCATTGAGTATTCCCTATAGGTTTAATAGTTTTTCTTAAATGAAACCAAAGAAGATTAAATGAAAATACATTATGAATATTACTATTTTTTTTCCATATTATGGTGTATATTCATAAATTCAGAGCTTAAATTCTAGATATGTAAATTTGTCAACTGGCAAACTATAAAACTACAAAACGGAAAGTTTAATGAAGGTTGATAATGAAACTTTTATAAAATATGTTCGACATGTCTTCCATTTTCTTGAATACAAAGCTGAAGTCTATGTTTGAAAGACTGTTCCATCCTGCGCAAGACAGCTGGTGTAATGCTGTGAAAAGCATTCGTTATTCTAAGTCGCATATTTTCGGAAGAAGTTGGTGGCTACACCTGAACCATATTTTCATGTATCGCCATATGAAAAAATCCAGTTTAGTTGAATCTGGTGATCTAGCGGGCCACCGTTCTATCCATTTATTGGAAAATCCTTCACTTAGATGAACTCTCACTTCTGCCGAATAGTGAGCAGATGCACCATCATGTTGTAAACACATTCTATTCCGAAGTTCAAGAGGAATATCTTCTAACAAACCTGGTAAATCATTTCGTAAGAAATTGAGATATATTGTTCCATTCATATACCTCTCAAAAAAGTATGGATCCATTTCTTATTTCACCAATTTGTCGTTGACTCCTACTAGGATCTTCTTCAACAGCAATATCAATCAAATCACTTTTTGATAACAACATTCTGATAAAATTATATCGAAAGTTCAACTTTCGATATAATTTCATCAGAATGTTATTCTTGTCATGAATGTTGAATTTCGATATAATATTCATTTGCAGGCAAATATTTTTATCTGTCATTTGCCTGACTACTTGATTTCCAATAAATACTTTATTCGCTGAAGTTTGCTTTAGACCGAAAGAATATGGCACAAATTTCGAGATTATTGAAATTATTGTAACTATTCAAGAACGTACATTTTGTGATGTAATTCACAACTTGTTCATCTAGCAACAGGTAATTTTAGGCATGTGGCGATATTTTAAGGATAAGGTTGGACAAAAACTATGCATCAAAAGAAGAAATTAAACGGTGTTCTATTTAGAGAATAAATATGTTATAAACATAACATATATTTCCATCACAGCCGTCACATATGGATTTCACAGTAAAAAAAATCATTGATATTATGGCGATAAAATATCGTAGTGTTATCATTTAAAAAAAAAGGAAAACTATAAGACACTATTTTACAAAATTGAAAGAGATATCTTTTATATATTTTTATCAGTGGTCGAATGGATTTCGCTTGAAAAAAGTCTTTCATCGAGTTTATGTTATAGAAATAGGAAGAACGACCATATTTCTAAAAAAATGCTTATTTTAGAAAAACTGTTGAACCTTGCCATAGGGAATACTATATAAAATTTGTAGAGGTTTCGTTGGCGCCTCTTATGGATCAATAATATACAGGGTGTTACATTGAAAATAAGGAAGATTCTGCAAATTTTTATTTACAATATGTGGCAAGCGGTTTCTCATACCATGTATATCACAATCAATTTCAGATATATCGTTTGAGAGATTCATCAATGTAAAATACTTTATAATTTCAAATATTCTGAGTGGCGAATATTGGAAAAGAAAACTATCATATGGATATTTTGAAAACCGTCAATATTATCGAAGCGAAGATATACATAAAGTGTCTTTTATTTTCTATGTAGAAGCCAAAAAAGTGGTAAAAAATATAGGTTGCTATTCAAAAAACACAGTTTTGATCCGCCCAGAAAAAATTGAACACCCTGTGTGACCGCCAATATTTTTATTTTGTCTAACTCGAGCAATAAGGTAATATTATAGATTCCTATCTGTTTCCTAAATAGAGATATGGACCACCGCGCCACTGTTGCAGGACCCTGTATATCCCATCGTGAAGTTTTGTGTAGACTTGTAGACCTATGAAAAAAGAACAGTATGTATTGAATTGTTATCTCCTTTACTTCACACCGCCGTCCCGACTTCGCTCGGACAAAATGTCATATCTCAACCAATTTACGCGAAACATTAAGGAATTATAGACATGAATCTGCCTCTTTTGTTAGTCCGTCTATTGACTGAAAATGATTGAGAATCAGTTCGGTAGATTTTTGACTTCATTGCGTTCATGTAGTGATAGTGGTGATGACAGATAATATAAAAAAATATCTGTTTTTTGCCAATACGAGTATATCGGTACCTATATCTTTAAAACTCGTCTTTTTTGTTGTCAAATTCCTTCCAAGAAACCAGATCGCTAAATGGACTTAAATCCAATAATAAAATAAATAGTTGTATAGTTGTCCAATTCCAACCGAATACCGAATTCAATGCATTTACGAGATGAGAAAGGAGAATGGAAATGGACCGTGCAGGTGGTTTAGCTCGAAACTCCCAGAGTCGTATTAGCTACAATGAACTGGCCCTCAATATCTAACTCATTCTCAAGATACGAGTTTTGTTATGGAGTTTTACGAATGTATCTGATTGAAGAGACGTGCAATGCTTAATTTTGTTTTTTTCAAATGTTACGATTTGTCATCAACTTGATTCTATTCAACTGGTAAAATATGGTTGAAACAACACAGTTTACCGCTACACAACTGTTATATCGAGGTCTTATTTTCAAACGTGAGATTCTTAATACGAGTTGGACGAAATGTTGTGAAAATTCATCGTTAGTCTAAACTAATGAAATTCACTTTGTTGGTTGTCTCAATTCGACCTAGAGATGGAATATCACAACCTGGTTTCCAGTGGTAAGGTTATAAGTTGTTTATTAAGAAACTGTATCGAGTCGGAGCGATAATGAATTGAATTTTTTTTTCCTTTTCCACTATATCCAAACACATCAAAATGAAAGCTTTCGGAAAGAAAAAAGTCAACATCAATAGAAATTCTTGAAGAAAATGTAATCACTTCTAGGTGTGTCACTTTTAGATACAGACTGAAAAATAAGATCAGCTATGGAAATAGTAGATTTTTCTGAAAAATGAAAAAATTTAATTACTTTTTTGATAGTTTTTCATGAGATTGAGCTAAATTCTATTGATTGTATTATTATCCTAGCTTGCAAACTCATTAAAATATCCCTGAAAAGTTATGTAAAGTTCCACTGACGGGAACTGGATCTAACTTTGTAACAAATTGAATAATTAGTTCGTGCAGTTAAACATTTTTTTCAAGAAGTAGAAATCCAAATACCAACTTTTTCCAAATATTAATCTCCCCTAAAAAATATTCTCCTTCCAATTTGTTTCAGATTCACACAGGTGGGATTGAATGCAATATGCGTCGAATATCTCTATATACTATATTATAACACGAGTAGATTTATCCATGACATAAAGTTATAATGTCATCAATGAATTGATGCTTTATCTAATAATGTCATCCAAATAGTTTTAAATATATTATATTGTGTAGGGCTATGTGTTGACTTTATGTTAATGATGTACACTACCTTGCACTGACCAAATGGCCAAATAGCTCTAAACCAGTCTGCAAGTGTGTTCCCATAATTGAAAATCGATTCCCGAAGTTGCATCGCCAACAGCATAGGCAGGTCATCCAAAGGAACAATTCGTTCAGGTCAGTTTCAACTCCCTTCATTGTAGGTTAATGGAATGACACCTATCAGAAAACAACTACTCTCCTGGCTGATACCACGAAAGACGTTGGCGTATATTCGACATGCTGTTGACGATACAACTGCCACAATAGATTTTCAATTATTGGAAGACACTTGCAGACCGGTTTCGGGCTGTTTGGCCACTCGTCAGCGCAAGGTAGTGCCTATCATCTACATAAAGTCGATGATTTCCGATAATTCAAAATCGAATTCTTTCAGAGTATCATTCTTCGAACTTGGCTGAAGCGGACAACAAACAACAGGTTCGTCATAGCCCCATCTGCCTGTGAACGAGGGAACCCACCGCATATCCGAAATTCGCCTAATTCCTCGTATGAAGAAAGGAAACTTCACATATAGTCAGTGGGCATACGTGAAGGCTTACTATAAATCAAATCATCTAAAGGAACAATTCGTTACTTCAGATGATCCTTTAGATGATAGTTCCTGGCCTGAACAAATTGTTTGGAGTACAAACTGATTGAAAAACAGTGATTTCAGTTTATTTCCAGTTTTTGTCTGAGAGTAACTATGAATGATAGACACATCTCTATAAAGAGTTTATTTAGAAATTGTCTACTTTCTTCCTTCGAGAGTTTTCCACATTCTTTTTTAGAGATGAAGAAGTAGAGAACTGAACATTTTTCTTTCCCAAAACATTATGATTGCCTTAAGTTTCTGTGAATTCAAATGAAATGATACACCGAATAAACTTCTGAGTTAGGAGGTGACTTTACTTAAAAAGTAATAATGACAAGGAGCATTTCTTTAGATATTTTTTTTTGTTTTGCCCATTGAAAGTTCATAATAAGAATTTGAACCGGACGCGAATATTGTACCGAGAGGGCTTCATACGTCCCTGGAGGTCAAATCGCAATTCCCTTTCCCACGAGATCCACCTCAACAGGTGAATGCTCTTGCTGAATTTCTCACGGCATTTGCGACGATGCTCTTCTGTCGAGACCTTTTAGCCTTGGGCTATCCAAATATTAGCCCGTTAATGGATGAATGTCTCAAAAAATCAACACATCTGTCACGACATACGATTTCATGGACATATTTTGATAAAAATGGCGTAATAATGACGGCATTAGCAGGTTCTGATTAATTCTGGCCAAACCAAATATCTGATAAATATTCGTGAAGCGCCAGATGGTACGTTAGTATTTTTGAAAACGCCGTTATTAATGAAGTACTATTTGTTTTACGAAAATGATAATTTTATGAAGTCGCCACACGTTTTTTCTGAACTTTCGGGTACTAAGGATTTATAATAATACTAGTACTATGTTGCTGTACCAATGTTGTTCCAATGTTTTGACATAATCAGAATCAAAAAACTTAGGCGTGCGAAGCGTTATAGAACAGTGCTTTCAAAAAATTGGTCTACAGCGCCATTTAGTGGCGAGTTACCTAAAAATTGAAAGCCTAAAAACCTTCTCCATGAAAAATTACTTATATATGTCAAGTTTCATCACGATCGGTTGAGCGATGTAGAAGTTTATCACTCACCAACCAACAAACAAACATCCATTTTTATATATATGATTCATCACCCGTATTCAGATGGGTTTTCGATTTTTTTATATGCAATATATGTGATATTCAAATTGAGTCAACTGTAGATATTATTTCATTAATCTGTTTTAACCTCACACCATTGAAAGGATATGAGTCCTTTAAATGAAAAAATAAAAACGAAAAAAAAATTGGTTATATTAGAATTTTCAGGCATGCTGGACAGGTATTTGAGAGCTTGGTAGTTGGGCGAACCAGGATGGCAACTTGAAAATTCCACACTGAAAATTCTAGGGGTTGTTAAACTTATAAATTCAAGAGAGGAGACCTACATAAATCAAGTTGCTCGTTTAGGGGTATATATTTCTAGTTTTCAATTGATTTGTTGATTTCCATGGCCTCCAACAAATTCATTTTTTCTTTTTATTACATATGTGTTGAATTTTGGGGTTATCTTAATTTATCTTATGGTTTGATTCTTGAACAGACGTGTTCACGCAGTCTTATGTCAAAATTTCTACCGGTTTGGCCTGTATATACTGCATACCACATCATCTGAAGATCTTGATCTGACAGAGTGTCCTCTCTTTCATAAAACAAAATGTAAGGTGTGAAGTGTCGTAACACGACTATCATTAAACTTTAATCAGTCAGTTTCGTCTTTGACCAATGCGTAATAATGATCTGATTCAACGCCAGAACCACAGTGGGTTTGTTCTGGTTATAATATCCGAAAATGTTTGGAAACTGCGCAAGACATGATGCGTACAAATAAAAAATCTCAAACAGTCCTAAATAGTCTCGGACACTTTTTTAAACCAGAACGTTTTTGAGGAGACCACTGTGCCACCTATCGTATATATGAAGAGATGAAGACGAGAAAATACTATTGATCGTGCCCATTTTGTTATGTAGCGTATTCTTATAGTCAGTTCAGATGTTATCTACCCTCAATCATCAATTATTCAAATCAAATAAATGAAA
>WOGP01005210.1:0-13333 GCA_015342065.1 Leptinotarsa undecemlineata
GTTTTCCAGAAAACCATATTGTGATTCAGAAAAAATGTTATTATTGCAAAATGTTAAAACTCTACTTTTGAGATATTTTTCGAATATTTTAGAGAAGTTATTAATCATAGTTATGGGACGAAAGTTTGTTACTAATTTTTTATCACCAGTATCAATTTCTGCTGCTTCTGCTTACTTAGTCTTGGAAGCCTGATAACCTAACCCTATCAGGCTAGCAAGGCGAATCCAGCAAAATTGTAAAAAAAATACATCAACTTGTAGCTAATTAGTTGCTAATTAGTTACCAAAACAACGATTTTGTTGCTCGTGCCGATCCCTAGAAATCGCATATAATGCTATCGTAATATCAAGGTAGCAATGTAACTCAATAAATTGTATATATTCCCTTTGATCTTCCCAGAATATTTGGTTGCTATTCAGTTGCTGAACCTTGAATATAGCGAAAAATTTTTAAATATTTATTTTTATTTTTTATGATCTTGCCATCATGAAACTGTTTTTTCCTGGAATTAAAGATGTTCTAAATTTGTTGCTCACCAAGAGTAAACCTAAATACACCTTGAGTAACAGCAACAAAATAATTGAAACCGATCGGCCGATTTTCCACGTTCTTGCTATCTTGAAACTGGTTTTTCTCAGAATAAAAAGTATTTTAAATTTGTTGTTCACCAGGAGTATACTTAAATACATCTTGAGTTTCAGCAACAAAATAGTTGAAACCGATCGGCCAATTTTTATTTCATTTTCCCCATTCTTGCTACTTTGAAACAGCTTTTCTGTGGAATAAAAATTGTTTTAAATTTGTTGCTCATCAGGAGGGTACTCACATACACCTTGAGTATCAGCAACAAAATAGTTGAAACCGATCGGCCGATTTTTAATTTTTTTTTTCTTTTTACTCGTTCTTGCTATCGTGAAATTGGTTTTCCTTAAAATAAAAAGTGTTTCAAATTTGTTGCTCATCAGGAGTATACTTAAATACACCTTGAGTGTCAGCAACAAAATAGTTGAAACCGATCGGCCGATTTTTGAATTTTTTTTTCTCGTTTTTGCAATCTTGAAATTGGCTTTCCTTAGATTAAAAAGTGTTTCAAATTTGTTGCACACTAGGAGTATACTCAAATACACCTTGAGTATCAGCAACAAAATAATTGAAACCTACCGTCAGATTTGAATTTTTTTTTTCATTTTCCTCGTTTTTAATATCTTGAAACTGGTTGAACTGAAGGGTGAAACTGGATAGTAAGAACGAGGAAAATAAAAAAAAATTAATCGGCCTATCGGTTTCAACTATTTTGTTGCTGATACTCAACTCCTGGCCAGCAACAAATTTGAAACACTTTTTATTCAGAGGAAAACCAGTTACAAGATTCCAAGAACGTGGGAAATAAAAAAAAATTGAAAATCGGCCGATCGGTTTCAATTATTTTGTTGCTGTTACTCAAGGTGTATTTAAGTTTACCCTTGGTGAGCAACAAATTTAGAACATCTTTAATTCCAGGAAAAAACAATTTCAAGATAGCAAGATCATAAAAAATTTAAAAAAATTATTTAAAAATGTTTTGCTATATCCAAGGTTCAGCAACTAAACAGTAACTAAATATTCTGTAAAGATCAAAGGGAAAGTATATAATGTATTGAGTTACCTTGCTACCTTGATATCATGATAGCATTATTTGCGATTTGTAGGGATCGGCACGAGCAACAAAATCGTTGTTTTGGCAAATAATCAGCAACTAATTAGCTACAAATTGATGTATTTTTTTGCACTTTTGCTGGATTCGCTTTGCTAGCCTGATAGAGCTTGATGACCTGACATCTATGAGATCATCTACTAACTATATCAACTCCGTTGATCAAAAAAAAGGTAGCGCATTACAACAACTGCTGAAGTTTTCTAGTAGTGTATTCTGGATGGACACTATTGCAGTGGAAGTTTCAAAGACAAATAATTAGTCACAAAAATGTATTTGACATTTTTATATAGAAATTATTGTTTGGGTCTAAGTTTTATTGAACAGTGAGAGTGTCTAAACATGTTTCATGAAATGATTTCAGACACTTCCATACATTTTAAAATCCACTAACATGTTGGGTTGATATAGATTTGGATTATTTCTAATATTTCATAAAACTTGTCTTCAAATTTTTCAAATCCTTCATGTGGATCTTGCCTCTAGACCTCAATCTAAACGTCACCTTATATGTTTGAAGGTGGTTGACAATGTTTCGTGGTCTATTGCATCAGTTCGGACTTATATTATTCGCTAGAATATACCTTAGCGCTACAGAAACTGTGATATCTCAGTGAATACTTATCAATTTAACCGAAATCAGCGCCATTGGAGTCTACTAACGTAGCACAAGTTGATTAATTCTCTCAGCTCGGAATTCGATGAACTCGACGAAGGCCATTTTTGCCTGGTCGTGATTGGCGAAGATTCTATCGGTGAGAAAGTTGTTTGATAAGATGGTAGTCGGTTGGCGAGAGGTTTGAGGACTATGGTGGGTAATGCAGAACTTCGACGCTAAAGTCGTTTCATTTTCGGACGGTGATTTGTGAAAAGTGCCGACGGGCGCTGTCGTGAAGCAGGATTGAACCTCTTTTTGTTGACTAGTAATGGCTGCTGTTGACACAATTTTGTGTACATTTCATCGATTTGCTCACAGTAGGACTCTGCTATGATGGTTTGGCCCGGTTGCAGAAAGTTATAGTGGATCACAGCAGCCGCTCAACACCATACAGTAACCTGGGTTTTTTATAGTGGGTTTTCGCCTTTAGGAAGTGCCTGGTGGCTCATCGGTGTCCAAACATTGCCCTGAAGTCTCCTGTTGTCACAGAGGAATCACGTGACGATCCGATCCAAAAAAGGATTGTTTTGATTACGCAAAAGCAAAGAAGAACACATCTCGAAGCGTGACAATTTCTGTCAATCGTTCAAATCGTGGAGCAACCATTTTTTTAGCATTTCGACCTGTCTAATACGTTTTATACCATCAAAAATCGTATGGGATTTGACGCCAAGTTCTCCGCCACAAATCCTCGTCGCCTGGATTACTGTAGTCGACCACTTCGGGGTTCATCTTCGAGGCTAAAATCTCCGGAAGGAAAGTTCGCAAGCCAACGTCGAACAGTGCGTTCATTAACACTATTATTGTCAGATATCTGGTTGATTTTTCAGACTGTGTCGGCACCACTTTAGTTCAATTTGAATTCGTAGAGAAAAATTGGCTAAAAATCGATCAACGACATCTTATTGTAATAAGCTGAAAAAAGGCAAGAAATCGAAATTTGTGAGTACACAATTTTCCACCGATCAGTATTTATACCACGACACAGTTGAATGACTATTTTTTGAGATATGGAGCTACAAAAACATATGATATTGAAACCGATAAAACTTTTGAAACAACCTATTATCGAGAAACTAGGAAAGCAGTATATACCTATAGGTATGAATCGGATCGCAGAGGCAAACATTCTGTGAGTAGGCAGTTATATTATTCAGTTTTGAATAAGAGGGCAGAATTTGAAAGCGATGAAAATGATATAGTATGATTGAGCTGTTGAGTTATTCAATGTACCTATTTCTCATGATTGAATCAAGATATTGAACTTGAATAAACGTACTACTTTTCATTTGTTTATCATTAAACCATGCCTAGACGAAATTTTGAGAAATCCCAAGTTCGTAGTATTTTACTCCACTCACTGACTAATAGTATTGAAATTATTTCATTCAACTGCTACTAGGCTTCATGATAATTGAATATATTTAGCCGAGACAGATTGAAATTTACGAGTGTCAATATTACTATCAGAACAATCAACGGTGAAAGTTGGTGTAGAATATACCATTCTTTGTACAACGTAACTATCGAAATGGAACAAAGTGTTCAATAATATTTCTTTCTAAGTAATTGAAAATTATTTTTTTCAGGTTGGAGATCAGAAGGAGTTAATTCAAAATCTTCAAACTTCACAATTATTGTTGACGATCAGAACGACTACGTTCCTGAACTTACTACGCCAAATATAGTGACGTCTGAAAGTAAAAAAAAGGTACATTTTCAGAACAAGTTGGAAGTGAACAGGCAAATAGAAAAATACTGATTTATAATAACTAATAATAGTTACACTACAGTTGTAGAGACGATAACAAGTTATCTGCGAACTCGGTGGCTATCTGAGTGGAGGGACGTTGGATTTTGAGCTCAGCTATCCTTTGAATGGTTGCCTGATTCTTAGGCGAACTTTCTACGCGGTATCACTAGGAATCAAACATTAAACGTGTTGTTGATCCTTAGCTTGAATGCATTTCGATTTTTGAGTGTTTACTATACAAAATTCCAACACTTGATGATGAATTTTGAAATATTTATTGCTCTAACGATATTTTCTAGATATACAGGATAGCTAAACAAAAACAACATAGAATCCTTCCACATTCTCTTAACATCAGCCTTCGTATGTCTAATATATTTTGAGATATCCGTAAAAAGCGAATCCCTTTTTTTATTTTTTCATCGCAAATTGGCTCAAATTTTTAATTATTGTGTGTGAAATTACGAATCGAATAATCTCTATTCTCAAAGAAGACGAAAGTCTTCTTTACAGGCCCATAACCATTCTATAGTTCATCTTCAGCAGCAATTGACGTTTTGATACTTGAAAAGACTACTGAAAAATATAATCGGACTTGAAAGTACACAGACACATGTGAATACCTTCCTATATATGAAGAGTGTGTTTGTGGAGTTGCTTCCGGACTTTGTCTGCAGGCTGGTATTTTCACCCGAACTTGAGCATATCCAGCCACAATAAACCCTTATGGGTTGCGGTGGAGGGTAGAATACACCCACTCACTCTTTTGTTCCATTATTTCATCAAAAAAGAGATTATGATACCAATAAATATAAGTCAGATTCAGGATAATTTTACAAAACAGAATAAATTATGTATGAAAAATATTAAAAACAATTTTGGAATGAATCAATTGATCAACAATTATCTACAGCAACTGTAACTGATTTGATTCTAAGCATATTTAGATACCTCATTTTTCATCTTATGTTTTTATGAATATGTAGAAAACTTCAAGAGGTTTGTTAGAAATAATAACCATATTATATATATTTTTTTCAGGATGACCTTATCATCATGATCATCGGCAAAGATATAGATGATGGTAAAAATGCCGATATCAATTTCACCCTAACGTCGGTAATCAATGTTGATGCCAATAGCAAAAATAAAGATATAACATCATATTTTGATTTATATATTGACGAAAATGATTATTTGATAAACCTTACTCATAAGCAGGCACATCTTATTGCCAAGGATGATCTGATAGGACTTTATGGAAAATTTGATGTCAATATAACAGTAAGTATTGCAGTTTAATTTTCAACTTGACATCCCAACTCAGAAAGTACGATTCAAGCTTTTTTTCCACTCATGTTGGGTAGGAGAATAAAAATAATTTTGAAGTATTTCTAGCAATTTCACTTCAATAATATCACACGAAACAGAGCACTTTTCCTATCTGACGTTGATATCTTGATATAGAGAATATGTAAATATTGATTCAGAGATAAAACAGTACTGGCAATAGAATTGCTTTCTTATTATTTGATACAAGTGAATATAAGAGGTTGTAATTACCATTGTAGTGATATCAAACCCAGCACTAAAACAGATAAAAAGTATGAATTATGTTCAAGAGCAAGAAAAAAGTTGATCTGAAATATAAATATCGTTTAAATGTGAAATTGCAAAAATTAAAAAATTAATTATCGATACTTACCTTTAGAATAGCAACGCGCATTCAATGACAATTATTGTGCATATAATCTAGGATACACTGACAAAAAATGATCTGAAACGAGCGAAAATCCATTAGAACTAGATGGTAGAAATATTGGTAAAGAACAACAAGGCCTAATTTGTTATAGAAAATTAATGCAGTTGCCTTATTAAACATCATTTTGGTTTCTGAGTAACTTTTTTTCAATAACAATTATCGATAGTGATTTTGTTTAGAAAATAAGAGTAGTATAATTTCGAACAAAATTTGTATTTTTTGACAAACCTCATTTACAACTGAAAGAATTTGGTAACCGATAGTTGCATTTGTGAAGAAGATTCACGAATACGAAACTTATGTTTACCAGACACTTACTTCCATGATACAATTTCTGAATTTTGAATACAATCAACAAGTAACTACAAAGAAAGCGTTCTCGAAAATGCTGAATGAACAAGAATCTACTTTTTGCAAGAGTAAGGAAATCCTAAATGAAGAACTGGACCATCTCCGGGAAAATGAATAATTTATAAAACTTCTAATGCAAGCATTAACAAAATACTGCAGGGAATAGAACTAACGGGGGACATTAGAGGAATTAAATTTACGTACAACATAAAAACTTCCGCAGGTCTAGGTATACAACTTACATGATTCTAAAGACCAAACCTCCAAATGACAACGGCAACTTTGAAAATTCCATCTATCAGATATATTTTGAATGTGCCGGGCTCCATCTGAATCGGTGAAACTGAGAAACTATTGATCTGCAAATTTGAACGATGAAAATAGTTAAAAATATGCAATATTGAAACGCTGAATTTCATTTTTTCGATTGCAACAGCCCGTATTTCGAAACCCTGTATTATGTATAAGTTTGAAAATTTCCTTATAGGATGAAACTGCAGTAACATCAGTTATAAATAAAAGAGGTAAAAAACAGATAGTTTCAATTATCTTTTCTTCACCTGTATTATCATGTTTCATTTCTCTACAAATTTACAAATATAACTCATATTCTGACATTATCCTCGATAAAACTACATTAGTAACCGAATAATACTGGTGACATGTAAAATTTACAAAATTATGAGTATATTTGAAAAAATTATTATTATTTTTTAGAAAGAAGTAGTTGATATTGTTTTGGGCTCAAGTGCGACTAACATATAACATGAAACCGTTTCCTGAAAGAAAGAATAAGACTGCTAACATAACAGAAACTTAGTTAATTATCTCACTCATCAACACACAGTTTACACAAACTATATTCAATACTAGGAATCGCACATTGCGATGTAAGACTTTGTTAACTCTTAGCTCGCATAATTATCGACTTCTGAAGGTTGTTATTCGTTAGAGGGTGACAGGTGGTTAATGTAAATACAGAGTGCAACAGATAAACTTACAAACATTTTCGTGATATCGGTAAATCGAGGAGGCTACCTCACGGACCACCTCTTCCTATCCATCTGCCGGGTGGACTGTTAATTAGTGAGATATAATGAACTAAAGTTCTCCATACTATATTCTGTTTTCAAGGTATTCTGGTAAGATGTTCGTCAAACGTGGCTGTAATATAAAATAAAATTGAAGAAAAGAAAATTGAAACTTACTATTTTTTACAACTTTTTTTGTAAATAACGTGACTGCAGTTTCGTCCTATTTTCAAACTTATAACATTATACATTATACTTATACATTAACGTATAAGTTCAAAAAAGTCCTTATAGGACGAAACTGCGGTAACGTTAGTTACAAATAAAAATGTTCAATTCTCTTTTCTTCACTATGATTGCCTATCACGTAGTAACGGCTTTATCCATCAATTTATTGGAAATAAAATTGCCTACACACCCACTCTCCAAAATAAAAAAATAATCAATTTTTCCATCCAAAAACATTTTGTGACTAATTAGTTTGTCCTAGTTCGCGGATTTGTCGTTAAGTAGTAATGGAAATTGTGACAATTTATATTTTTTTTTTTTGGTGAAAATTTGATTCGTTGGCAAATAATAAGTAATGAAAAAGATCATTTTTTGTTGAATTTTTTATTGAGCTCAATGGCAAAAATCTGATTCTGAAAATGAAAATGAATCTGAAAATGATGATACTGGTCAATAAATTCCTACATATGAGGTACGAATGCATTTAGATTGTCTGCAGGCTAATATCAATTCGATGCAGTCAACTGATTTTCTTCTTTGTTAGCGGTCTAGATTTTTTCATAGAATCGCTTTTTTTCTTGACTACCTTTTTTCAGGAAAGGCTTCATGGCACAGTCTAGTTGCCAATAAACAATATTTGTGGGTTGTGCTCCCCATATAAAAATAACGCCAAAAATACCTAAGAAAATAATAGTGGATCTGTCTGTTTTTCCGTTAACCAGCTGTCGCACCCCTACGAACGACAACCCTCAGAAGTCGAAACTTGTGCGAGCTAAGGATTAACAAAGTCTTACCTTATAACGTGTGATTCCTAACACGGGTTGGACGATAGCAAGTGAAGATCGATCGTTCAGACTAGGGCTTGGACCACCGACCAACACGGCAGTCAATTCGAGTTAGTGAACAAAGCACCCACACTGAACCGCTTGGCTACCGACCGACCGGATATATTAACACATATCACAACGTAACTCGATAAAACACTGATATCAGTAATCAATCAATCAATCAATCAATACGTATGAATACTATATCGAGGAGAAATACATACATCTGCGAGACTTACATCTGTGAGGTATCTTTCATAAATGTCTGTGTGTCTGATATAATTCAATATCCAGCGTGGTATTAGCCAGGGAACTATTTATTTTCTGGTAGGCATTTACCAGAACCTACGGTGGAGGTAGTTAGCGAAAATGAATATTTCTAGATTTCATTTCGTAATATTTATTTTCTTATACTTATATCAGTGAAATTGTCATATTGAGTGAGAATATAAATAATACTAATAGTGTAAGAACATAAGTTATAACAATGAATTAATAGGTAATTGAAAACTTGGCAAAAGAGGGCTTCAATTTACAGAGTATTTTGAAAAGTTGAGTGTTAGCGTTTCATATATTGTGAAGTTTCCTTCATAAAGTGGACTATTTGATGTAGTGAATTTTCTTATAGGGAATAATTCTGTTGTCAATAAACTTTTTCCGTATTTTGGCTAGCAACCGCCCTTTGAAATTTCTCGCACTAATGGGAAGATAAACTGCAGATCATTCATTATATTCGTTGAAAACGGCAGGAAAAAGCCACCTTGTAATGTGCTACCCAGTTTGACACACGACATTTAACGTCATAGGGTGGTATTTTCAGATATATAATGAATTAACTATCGTATAGTGAGTGGTTACTGAGCTACTGTTCACAACCTTTCTGCTGTTAGTTTACAATATTGTCAGAAAATACCGGATTGGCTTTTGGCTACATAATGTTAAATTATTTACTTCACTATTCGTCGAATACGTATCTGATGGTTTTGTCATTGAAGTTTGAAATTTCAATTCGGTATATCTCTCAAAACCCTATTCTACCGACCTTTCAGTTATAACTGCAATAGGCTACAGCTACAATTCGACAGTATGGATGACTATGTAGATATATGTTTTCAGCCATATTTTTACTAGCACCAAGAAGTTATCACTATAATAAGTAGATGTATCTTTACTTGATTCCACTTTTTATTTTGTCTTCCTAACCATTTTGAATTTTGTTTCAGCTCGCCGATAGAGGAGACACTCCTAATATCCAGTCATACACGAAAACTTTGACGATAATGAAATTCAATTTTGCGTCACCCCGTATTATTTCTCCAGTCGATTCGAATTTCACTCTTTTTTCAGTAAGTAATTTGGGATATGACTTTTTCGATAGCTATTGCTTGATTCACGTATTTACTTTCTCAATTTTACTGTTGTCGGACAGTTTTCATATTTTACTATTCATGATAATGATTCGAAAATAATGAATTTTATTCAAGATGCATTTCGCTTCGCGGTTGCTTCATTAGTTAGACTGGTACATCAAAGTAATCAACAGTTTCTTTCATATAATAGTAAATAATGACAAAACTCATCAGATAAATGATTGAATCTCACAACACAGGTAGATTTTGAAAATAACAATCAAATATTTGAATAACACTTTATTGTGAGATTTCCACCGAAGAGTTTACAACCGCAAAACATATTTCGCTATCCAATAGCTTCTTCAAGCGTTTTCATTGTGGCATAGTGTTACGGAACGGCTAACATATTTATTTTTTATTTACTTAATTTTGTCTCACCCTGTACCCTCAAAACGACTTCAATATGATTGCGCCCTCTGTGGTGTATTGGAGTGAGGAAAAACGACGAACATGTTGCATACTGTGTGTGTGGTTGATTGTCCGCTATCCTTGACTGCCCAGTTCAACGTGACTCTGATGAGACAGCCGCAATCCACTCATTCCTGTTGAGTCAGAGTCTACTATAAGAATATTTTTATACAATTAAAAAAAAAGTTTTTCTTTTTTTTTGAACCGCTTATTTCTGAATTTCATTCTGAAAATTGCTACTTTCAAAGTGAGCCTCTCAGATCTGCATAATTTTGTGAATTCCGTAGCGAAATTATAATTTCTAATAAACGTAAAATTGAATTGTCGTCTCTATTTTCATATTCTTGTCAAACAGTACTATCGTTGAAAAGTGGAAGTGTACCTACAGCGCATAACCAAATAATTATCTTGCACTCAATATATCATTGCTCCGTCGATCGCTGAACTGCTGATATTTTTTAGAATTCCTCGATTCCCGCTGTTGTTTTTTGCTCGCGTTTTTTATTACCTGTTACTTTCTGGGTATTCCTTTCGAATTCACTTTGTTTATTTGCTGCCATATAAAAATGGATAAGGTTAAAAAATACAAAATTTATCGTAATTCTGCTATAAATGAAATTACAGTATTGAGAGCCTTTGCAGATAGGGTTAAAACTGATAAGTCTATTCGAACTTTATTTAAAGTTAGATGCAAAGAGTTGGAGTCGATAAAAGACGAGTTCACAAAACAGCATAATTGTATTATCAGTACATTGCTTACACTTCCAGATTAAGATGCCGCTCCAGAGGACGCGGTAAAAGAAACGTCTCTTGAGGAGTTTTACGCTGTAAAGGCTTTTTATATGAAATTCATTGATGACGTTGTTAATAGCACACAGGCAACTGTTTCATTCCTCCAAATGAGTAAGTACGAATTATTCTAAAGTTAAGCTTCCAAAAATAGAACTTAAAAATTTTTCCGGTGAATACAAGAATTTTCAATCCTTTATCGATCATTTCAACTCAGTTATTCACAATAATGATACCTTATCGAATGTGGACAAATTTGATTATTTGATTTCTGCTTTGCAAGGTCCAGCCTCAGGAATTGTAAGGACATTGAAAGTAATAGATGAAAATTATACAATTGCGTACAATGCCTTGAATAAACGTTATTCGAATCGGAGATTGTGCACCCAAGGTCTTTGGTATGAGATTGATGGAGCTTCAAGAGTGAATTGTGATTGTTCTTCTTAAATTTGAAAATTATTAGATATATTCGAAGAAAATACAGCTTCTCTCAAATCTATGAGTTTTCCCACAGATGAATGGGATTTTATTTTGGTTATGATGCTTTTGAAACGTTTGGACGATGATACAGTCACCATGTTTGAAATGAAACATTGTTCATCCGAAGGTCCAACATTTTCAGTTTTAGTTAAATTTTTGAAATACCGCTGTGTTACTCTTGATACTTTAAAAATTTCTCGTTCTCAATCGAAAAAACTATTGGCATATCCAATACTAGAACATACAATCCTCCTGCTCGAACAACGTCTTTATTTGCGAATAAATCTCCTGCATCAAATTGTTTATTCTGTCAGGAGAGTCATTCACTTTATACAAGCTCGGCTTTCGCTAATGAACTACCCTCTGAGCGTTATAACTTTTGTGAAAACAAACATCTCTGCTTTAATTGTTTGAGTAGATCACATGATTTGAATAAATGCCAATCGGCTGCTTGTTGTAAAAATTTTTCGCGTAGTCATCAGGCTTGTCCTGGTTCTTTGCTCAGACAGTTCCTAACAGTCAGAAAACAGTCACCCAACTGAATACTGAACATTTTGTCGCATTAACCTTTTCAGTCCACAATTGACTCACTGATTTTGGACGATTCGAAACAGTACTAACTGAGAACCAGAACAAACCTATCATACTCTTCTACATTTCGATAAAAATCCTGCTGTGGGGGGAAGTGGTGCTACTCCATCTACAACTACTTCAGTGGAAATTACTAATGCCAATCAAGAAAATTCTCCTCATCTTACCGCTACTAGTATTCTCACTGCTTCAAATGTTACTGCCAAATCTCAAAATGTTTTATTGGCAACCGCTCTTATTGATATTGCCGACAATTCAGGAAATTATCAAAACTTTCGCTGTTTGATTGATAGAGGAAGTATGAGTTCGTTTATAATGAAAAGAATTGCAATGCAATTTGGATTGCCAAAAAAAACCTTTTCTATTGAAGTCAAAGCGTTGGGTTCGATGAAATCCTCGATTTCTGAAAGAAAAGTTTCTCTTTCGTTCAAGCCCTCATTTAAAAATGAACCAATATTCCACATTGATGCTATTATACTTGATGAAATATGTGACAATCTTTCCAATTTCGCATTGAATACAGGAACTCATATATGAATTTGCAACTTGACGATTCTAAATTTCATTGTCCAGGGAATATTAACATTCTTCTCGGGGCAGACATCTTCTCTTAGATCATATTGAATGGAAAAATATCAGGAAAGTATGATGAATATGCTCTTAATACAGTTTTAGGGTATATTTTAATAGGAGAAACCAATAGCCACCAGCCTGCCATGACTTCTTTTTTTTTGTGAGGCTTATGAGCCTACCAATGTAGAAAAAATTCTGAAATCTTTTCGGGAAGTAGAGGCTGTTCCTGATACTACACACAATACCTCTGATGATATTGCTTGCGAAAAAAGTTTTGTCGACAACGCCACTCGAGATGAAACCGGTCGATATGAAGTTGCAATGTCCTTGAAGAATGAAACAGTCCAATACCAAGGTATTCGTAACCTTGCTGGCAATAGGTTTTTATCATTAGAACGCTGCTTAATCGAAAACTCAAAGTTATACATGCAATATTCTGCGTTTATGAGAGAATATTTAGATCTTAATCACATGGAGTTGATCTCTAGTATGGACCTTCCATCCACATGTTATTACATTCCACACCATTATGTTTTGAAACTCGATAGCACGACTACAAAATTGCGAGTGGTATTCAATGCCTCAGCAAAGTCTTCGAATCAAATATCGCTCAATGATAAAATTTATACACTGGTCGAAAGTTGCAACAAAATCTTTTATATATTATCGTCAATTTCCGCATTCATCCTTACGTATTGTGTATGGATGTGACAAAAATGTATAGAATGATTCTGGTTAATCCTCCTCATCAAGATTGTCAAAGAATCATTTGGAGA
>WOGP01005211.1:0-13331 GCA_015342065.1 Leptinotarsa undecemlineata
TCTGTAAACAGTAATTTGAATGATGCGCGCGCAGAAGGCACGTGATTCATTAGAGAAAACCCCGATAGTGTCGCCATCCCTGGTTTGGCAGCCGCGTAACATATAACCACAGCTTAATATAACCAAGTGTTGCCATTCAACTTACATTTCTATGTGTGGCTGTTTTGTGCTTAAAAGTTAACCTTACATTTTGTCTTCAACTTTAACCTCAACATTTAATTTTTGAATATCAGTTTTGAAAATTTCTGGTGATCAAATGAGTACGTTGAGAGGATGGCGGTATGCAGCATTGATAGGAGGTCTAGTGGCAAGCATAGGCTTGACAATATATCCCATAATAATTCATCCCATGATGAATCCAGAAAAGTACAGTTGAGTTGTTAATGTAAAAGTTTAGCTTCTTCACCGCTACTATTGTCATTTTTAGAAAAAATTCAAGCCCATACTAGAGCTAATATAAATCAAGAAGATATTCAACCAGGAAGTAAGTTATTGAAACTTTACTCACAGAAGAAGTATTAGTGTTAAGCTTGGTTTATAGATTATATAATGCAATGCACCAAACTGGTACTACATAAAGCAGTGATTAAAAAACTGGCATGGAAATTCGTAACTGTCAATTCTTGAAAATAACGGTTCCAATATCTGATTGGTTGTTTGTAAGAAAAACTCTGCAAAAAATCTTTAATGTTATGGATATATTAAGTTTAAAGGGTGAAGTGGTTGGAGTAGTATTCTGTGAGTTTACAAAACCATTCCCAGGTTAAATAAGCTATGACCGAAAACAAAGAGTGAAGATTTGTAATGAACTCTACAAATTATTGAATATCAATTCTGCAGTTCCTCAGGGGTGGGTGCTTGGTCCTATCCTATTTTTACTCTGACCAAATGATATGATGAATTTACCAGTTTCAGTAAAATTTACTTTTTTTGCTGATTACACCGTTTTATAGCATGAAAGGAATGAGCAGTAACTTAAAATGACAAATGCAACAAATAAATGATATGAAATATTGGTATCATTCAAATTATCTTCGTTTCAATGTAAAGAAAACAAATATAACCTTTAAATTCAAATTTGGTAATCTCCTTTTAGATGTACTAAATTTCTAGTAGCTCT
Source organism: Leptinotarsa undecemlineata (assembly GCA_015342065.1). Classification (NCBI taxonomy): domain Eukaryota; kingdom Metazoa; phylum Arthropoda; class Insecta; order Coleoptera; family Chrysomelidae; genus Leptinotarsa; species Leptinotarsa undecemlineata. Next base: position 1,121 of record WOGP01005211.1, read on the forward strand.
TATTGATGTTATGTTATTGAAGATAAAAGTAGTATCACTCACGCTGTGAGTGTATTATCTGAAGACCTCAATGAAATTATTGATAAAAATACATACTTTCATCTTGTAGCCTCACATTATATACATTATAGCATTTTAAAATATCTGCAACCAACATTCACTGAATTCTGTATTCATGTTACGTGAAAAACCCATGAAATACTTGTTAGTCAGAAAATCATTTGCCAGCACATTTTTAATGAAACTGTTATTTTTGAGCAACATCAGTCGAGCAATAGATAAAACTACTCGTCCTAAGGACTTGTGGTTTTATCATGCTCTTTGCTTTCATGGTACTTGCTGAAAAAAAACAGTGTGCTATAGGCCACACGACTGAAGTAAAACTTCTTGCACAAATATCTTTTGTTAATAATTTAGTATACCTCGTGGTATTAGCCAAGGAAGTAGTTTCTGGCAGATCCTACAGTGTAGGGATTTGGGATAGACGAATGTTTTGCATTGTAGTAACAAGTGTATATAGAATTATTCGTCAATATACAACTGCATCTGCTTAGTTTGATATAAGCATATTTTTAACTCAGTTTTTTTTTTATTTTCAGATATGAAAGTTTGGACAGATCCTTTCGATAGAAAAAAGCCTGACTCAAAGTAGTTCTTAGAATAGTGAAATATATACTTATAAGTAGTTTTCAGTTATTTAATAAAATAAATTTGATTACAAAAATATGAATTATTTACATGATACCTCAGAATAGAAAAATGTGAAAGAATTTCTGTCATCTATCTCAAAATTATGACATTGCTAAAACCAATAACAACTAAAAAATAAAAAGTAAAAAATTTAATGAACCATATTATCTCAGTCTAAAACTTGTAACAAATAATCAATATATTAAATGAAAAATTCTTCATCATCATCGCAGTCTAAGTAAATGTCATATTGTTCCCTGTGGTTTTTACCTTCAGGAGTAAAGCTATATTTGTAGAAGGAACCATCCAGGCATATTACTGAAAAAAAAAAGAAGTGATATATTGAACATGGCGACAAATCTTTTCACAAAAAAATTATTATTAATCATAATTATTTGCAAATTTTCGATGGAATTATGGAAATTATGAAATGAATGAATTCGATTTATAAAGATTCACAGACAGAACCGAAATAATTTGATGTAATAACCTTTAGTATCTCATTATTGAATATCTTACCAATGACGGAGTTATTTTCTCCAAAGGCACATTCGGCGGCAGTTTCTTGAGGCACCTTAAAACCGGTTAATCCCCACTGAGAACTAGCATACGAGCCCAATGTTTTACTTTTGATTCTGAAATCGATAACAGAAAATGAATAATCAAAACCAAAATTTGACATAATTGAACTTACGAAAGTCGTTTGTTTAACTGAGTATCCTTTACAGCGAATATATGAACTGTTTCTTTGTCGCTGCAGCAGCACAGATATTCGGAGTTTTTGCTGAAATTCAGGCTGAAAATCAGAAAATTAGATTTACTATTAATGATGCTCTTCCTTTATAAATGTGTGGCGGCAAAGTCCGCCCTGTAGCAGAAAGCGTTAGAATATCCGTGGAGGTAAGAGTCCTCCTAAGTGTGTACCACCACCGTAGCAAAATATGACTAAGTCCCATCAAGACACTAATGGAACCTTCAAACTACCGGGCGGCCTATCATCATATAAAGCCCTTTCAATGTAATTCGGGGGTCTGATAAACTTTCTTTCACTAACTACTTGTGGGACCCTTTATGAACCATGAAGTAACAAAAAATCTGATTCTGAGTCAACAGAGTAATATCATATCAAGAGTAAGAGCTTTTCAGTAACTCAAGCACCAGATTCTTGAGCAATAGAAGCAGAATATGCAACAAGAGAAAAAAAAACTCTCACACCTTTACAATGATTCGCTCAAACTAAAGACAAAAAGTTTTGCTCGGCTCATACAAATGTCCTCATATGGGAAGGTTGCTGCGGCCATTGAGATGGGAATCTTGACATCAGCAAAGGCTCACTATGAAAATAACAGAAAAAACGTGGATATTAAAAATATTGTCAACTATGAGACTTAAAAATTCCTTCTTGTTTTCAAGAGTGAAGTTCTAACTACAGGAGAATCATAATGTGGATTTGTAATTAACTGAATGGAATCAATCTGAGTCAACGAACCCAAGTAATGAGAACTGACACGCTGCCAAATATTGTCTCTGTTAGACACGGAGTACCTAAAGGCTTGGTACTGGGGCCAGTATTATATTTGTTATATTTTATTGATCTAGCTTATATTGACTCTGACGGAATGTTCACAATTTTTGCAGATGATACAACCATCCTGTGACATGACATTAATGAAAATTAATACAAACAAAACAAAATAGCACAAGATATTGTCAAAGTGAGAGTTGTGCAATTCCAATCTGCTATCCTTCAATATAGAAAAAACTAATCTCATATCATTTAATTGCAACTTGTCAGGCACTCCGATGTGTAATTATATTATATCAAGCAAAAAACTAAATGAATTTCTTGGAATCAATCTGGACAGCAACCTCAATTTCAATAACCATATTAATTTGCTGAGCAAAAAATAGTTTCGGGATGTTATTCTTTACGAACGGTGTTGAATGAATTGTGAATTGTAACAGCAAAAATTGTGTACCACGCCGTTGTTGAATAGCATCTAAGGTATGGCATATCATTCTGGAGCACCTGCAACCAACACCACTTCAATACAGTCTTCGTTTTCCAAAAGCACGCCATCAGATATCTGTGCAAAGTTGGGCCTAGAGAGTCTTGTAAACCTTTGTTCAAGGAAGCAAAAATTACTAACACTTTCTTCTTTATTTATACTCGAAACTGTGTGCCTAGTACATAAGAACAAATCATCTTATGATGTTGTTGGTTTCACTCGCCAAAACGACAAATAAAGACTGCCTATTCCATCACCAAATTTGATTAAAAACTCATTGATCTATAATGCAGCTACAATATATAACCATCTACGGACAAGTTTCAAAGATATCCAATTACCTTATCAGTTGAGGAAGTCTCTACAGGAATTTCTCATTGATCAGGTGTTTTATAGTGTTCAAGAGTACTTTGATAAATATATGGATAGAATTCTGATATAAAATTATTCCCTGTTCAATCATTGCTTATGTTGATTTTTAATATCTCCTACAATTTTGAAAACAGTGTCTGATTATCTTATTTACTTATATATTTTATCTATTTACTTCCTTATTTACCTGATAATGTCTGACTATTCCTTCATCTAGGATGTATATGTATGTGCGTGGTATTTATGTGATATCCTTATAACAATATTTTTTATATTCCTAAATGTAAGAAAATTATTTTAACCTACATTTAAATAACTTGTTTACAACCGATTTTCTATTGGTTTCTATAACTATTTATAATTGCTTTGTCAAAAATGTTCTTACTCTCTGCAAATGAAGGTAAAGTCAATTGTAAAAATGTCACATTTCAAAGTTGATTCCCATTTTATATACAGATGCTCTAAGACTTTTAAAGAACCAACCATCATGCTAATGTAAAAAAAGGTAGTCAGATATTTGTATTATAGGGCTAAGACAGTTTACAATTCAATTCATGATCTAAAAAAAATAACCTATTATTAAAAATGTTTTTAAGGAAAATGTGTATCCAGAACAGTTTATAGTTGGTAATAACTAGACATCGGATTATATGCATTACCAAAATGTCGAAATATGCACTAAAAAAGAGTGCACAAAATATTCACAATCAAAAAAACATTCAATATGAGAATTTACGTTAATTTTCATATTATATTTATATTTTAAAATATAAATCATTACTATTATTATCATATAATAAATAAACTATAAATTATAAACAAGAATTATACTAATTTATTATAATTCTTATGACAATAAACAGGTTCTCTGCAGCAAACTTGTGACGTTTGCCATTAACGTCAACTGACGTTACCGGACAAAACTTGAATTTTGGCGCCCTTTATGCAGAAACCTCTTCAGGCACGGTTTGTCCAGTGCCGTTGATAAATGCGTCAATTTTCTTTATTCTTTCAAGACCGGGGTTTTTATATAAAACTGCATTTAATTTGCCATGAACCTTTTGAGATAGTGAACTCGGAAGGGCATTACTTTGTTCAATAGTTTTTTCTAATATTTCCAAAGACTTGCACAGGGGAAGGCTTTTAGTTTCTAGTTTCTCAATTGCATCGGGTATATTTCTGAAATGTGTTGCATTAGGAGCAATATTTTTTTGATTGAAAGATCCTAGCTTGGAGTGATTGCAATGGCGTCTGATCTGTAAAATGTTTCAACTACTTCTTTTATGGGTTTCAAATTCTCAGCAGAAAACAATACAACTTTCAATCAAGTGCCTCACCGTGTTGATATTGGTTCTGGGGGCAGTGCTATGTTTGATAGTTGATATTTATATGCTTGTGCTCGCGGTGGTGCTTTTAAAAACAGTTTTTTTTTTGTAGAAGAAATCAATTTATTGATTATTCCCAACTCGTTTCTGATCTCTTCCGCAACTCGAAGATTCCCGTGGGCTAGAAGGTGATATGAAGCAATTTTCGGTAAAATAATTTCAGAGCTTGAGCAGCTTCCACCATATAAGGTGCAACGTCAGAAACAAATAACAAACAAATAACAAATGACAAATGTCAAATGCTAAAAACTGTGAAATAAAAATTTAGGTTTTAGGATTAGTTAGGTTAGTCTTCAAGTTATAATATGCTTATTTAAAATAGCAAGGGTTGAGTGGTAGAGCACCCTCGGGTGAACTCCCCCTTGGGATTTTTGTGTAACAAGATTAATATCATGCATTTTATTTTTCATTGGAAATAAAGACATTATTATTATTATTATTATATATTCTCGTCCATAGTAGAATCGGGAGACAGTAATCTGATGGAATCATTTATGAACCCGGCGATAGTTGAATGGTTTGTTTTTTCAAGGACCTTGCAAGCAACCTAATGGGCAGTAGAGGGCACTTTAGATAATTCATCAGCTGATATCCATATCAGATCGTTCGAGGGATCGGCGCGTATTTCACTAAGTACTTCTTCGTTGTCAGGTAGTTTTTTCGAATTGTGGATTCTTCAGTAATTATCTGATTAGTGCAATACTTCCTTAGGAATTTTCGGAATACTTGTTATTTCATTGGTGGAAAGGAATATTGCAATCAGCTAATAACTCACATAAATCTTTGTTAAATTCTATTTTGTTTGTAGTATCCGAATCAGAAGACAAAATATGGGGCAATAGTTGTTGTCGACTTCTTGTAGGTTTCTGTTTTGCAGCTATATGGGAAGTAGCACTCACTCACATGTTGATCGATTTGATTTTTTTTATGATTTTATGCAAACCTTGCAGAAAATCACAGTGCAATCAGTCGTAAATTGGCCTGGGTAATTTTTTATTCAAGATATAATTACTGAAATAAGTACTGCCAATGGAAAAGTGTCAAAAATGCAATAACGCTCTAATTTGTAAAATATGGTAACTCAGTATCTTCCTCGATCACAGTTTCATCGGGTGTACCACAGGGTTCTCATTTAGGGCCGTTGCTTTTTAACCTATTTGTTCATGACTTGAAAGATGTTATTCTTTACAGTGAATTTATTTTGTTTGCTGATGACCTGAAGATGTTTAAAAGTTATTCATGACTCAACTGATAAGATTTATTACAGTACGATTTATCTAACTTTGTTTGCTGGTGTGATATAAATCTACTACAATTAAATATAGACAAATGTCAAAAAAAAATTTTTCCGAAACAAAAATCCCATTAACCGGCCATATAAAATCAATCAATCAGAACTGGAAACAACAGACACAATCAGAGATTTAGGAGTCACTCTCGACCCAGAAATGTCATTTAAACCCCATATTGCAAATATTACTTCTAAAGCACTAAAAATGTTAGGTTTCATTCTTAGATCTGCAAATGAATTATCTCTCACTTCAACAAAAATCATATATTGTTCATCCTATTCTGTCATTGTCTGTACTTTCACATGTTTTAGCCCACAAAATCTTACTTTTTACCTAGAAATGACTGATTTTTCGTACAGTTGTTCCCTGGAAACTTTGAGTCATAGTTAAGGAAATTATTTTGTAACCTTACAAACTTCCTCTCGTTAATTGGTGTTAATTTAGGACACATTTGGTTGAATTTTTTACACGTTCTGACAATGATTTGATCCTTTTGTTCATGTGTGTAATAAATAATTTTATAAGAACTTCGTTTGAATAATCGATATTTGCATTCATTTTGGAAGATAATTCGAAACACCGTCGATAACTCTTTGTAAATTACTTATAAAAGTAACCCCAAACTGCTATAAGCTTGATAATTCCACTGCTACCTAAATCCAAATTCTAAAATAAATAATGTTTCTAGAAGAAACGACTTTATTGAGAAAACTTGACGATTTAGGTATAGGGACATGATATATCATCTTGAAGTATTTTGCGCCATCTTTCAATTTACCTTTTGCATCTTTTATGCACAATGGAAATAATAGTAATTTTAGCACGACCTGTATGATATGGAGTCGATTTATTGGTGTTATTTCAATAATTCGAGTTTGTCCAAACTATCATCAACATATCAACTTTTCATGAATTGAGAGTACTGATGTACTCATTTCAATTAAGGCTATTATTTCGATCATATTTAGCACAATTTATTTTTTATCTCGAAAACAAATAGAGATAGGTATAGGACATTATCAATAAAAAAGTATTAAAATACCAGAGCGATTCCAAAAATGTATTAATATACGGGGTGTTCCATTAAAAAAAATATAACTGCTAGGACTTTTTGATTGAAGTGGCAACGCCGCAATGCTGAAAATATTTTAGATCGATAGAACAGGTAAGCAAATGTGAGAGGTAAAAGTTTCAGAAAAATCATACTTTGCGTTTTCCAGAAACGTCTAACCTACAATCGGCCGTGAGTCACGCTGTATAAATTGGGATATCATATTGGTGAAATGACTATAAAATTATATTGGATATTTTTAACTTGAATACTCTGGCTCACAGAAGATTAGAATCAGATCTTACACTAATTCATAAAATAATCAATGGTAGCATCAATTCCCTGGAACTTGTCGAACTTATAACTTTAAATGTGAATCCAAGGAGAACAAGAAATTCGGAAATCTTCAAAGTACCCTTTTGTCGCATCAACTATGGCCGGAATGAATCTGTTGGTAGAATTTTGAGACTTGCAAATACAATGTAGATTTAGAATTTTTTAATTCTTCTAGCCACGTGAATATCGAATTAAGTCCATATTTTGTATGTACGTGTAGAATAATCACGTTTAGTGTTGTTATCTGAAACTCAAATTCTTATTCACAGCTGAAATGTTGAGGAGTTTCACTGATAATTTAATTTGATAGGGGAAAATCATCATCCCGATAAAAAACACACATTTATCTACAATACTAATAAAAAGCAAAGGAATAAACTACAAAAACGGCGGCACGTGATAGATGTTGACAAAAAAATAGTTGTGATAAAAAATGAGAAACTAGAATGCGATTGTGTTTTGTTGAGTGGTGCGTTGTCACTGTATTTTGAATATTCTATAGGATATTTTGAAGTTTGTTGATAAAACGGTTTACATTTAACGAATATGCAAATATGCATGTATTTTTTCTTTCTAATGCTGCAGAAGCCCGCCGTCTGTATTCTGAGCATTTTCCCAATCGGAAAGAGAAACGTTCGAACATGTCGATCGCTTCTTGAGGGGACAGATATGTCTAATGAATAATTAATTGGAGCACGTTGTTTCATTTCGATATTATCGGTCGGTAGCCAAGCGGTTCGGCGTGGGTGCTTTGTTCACTCACTCGAATTGACTGCCGTGTTGGTCGATGGTTCAAGCCCTGGTCTGAACGATCGATCTTCACTTGCTATCGTCCAACCCGTGTTAGGAATCACACGTTAAAAGGTAAGACCTCGTTAATCCTTAGCTCGCACAAAATACTACTTCTGAGGGTTGTCGTTCGTAGGGGTGCGACAGCTGGTTAACGGAAAAAACAGATTATTGTAGGTACAGTTTTGCCAAAACAAGGTGGTAAGGACGCTCCTAGGGCTGTGCATGAAGATCCTTCAATGAGCATCAGAAATCTATTAGGACAGTTCCATACATCCAAGTCCACTATTCATAGAATAATTAGGGAATAACTGATCCACTCATATCACATCCAGAAAGTACATGCCATGGCACTCACTGAATATTTTCAGCACGATTGGAATATGCCAATCGGTTCATGGATAAGCAAAGAGAGGATATGACTTTTATTCATCCGAATTTTTTTTACTGATGAAGCAGGTTTCAGTAGTGATGGAATTATCAACTCTCATAATCTCCACATATGGGCCGAAGAAAATCCTCATGGTATATTGCAAACTTAAATGAAATGAATAAAAATACTTTTGTCTAAATACCACTGGTAAATTTAATTTATACGACCGGTTTCGGGTTTAACCACATTATCAAGTATAAAACTGAAATCTGAATTTTTAAATATCGATTTTATTAGAATTTTCAGGTATGCTGCAAGGACAGGTATTTGGGAGACTGGATTCCAACTTAAAATACCATCCTGAAAATTGTACGGGTTGTTAAACTCATAAACTCAAGAGAGGAGACCTACATAAATCAAGTTGCTCGTTTTGAATAGAATAACATTACATAGCAATGCCTTACAAGACGACCCTGAAATGCTATTGCAAGTACAGTGAGGGTGTCTTCGCAGACTACGAAAATGTATTGAGAGAGAAAGGGGTCATATCGAGCAGTTTTTGTAGCAGATTTTTCATTTCTGTTTGCTCTAGAGGCTTGCGATTGATATTTACACCATGAGTTTTGTTAACGTGTTTGCATTATTAAAATTCAGTCAAAATTAATATTTTCAATTAATGGAAGACCTCTCAGGTTGGATATCGTCAAACAAAAGTGAACTTTTATCAAAAATCGTTGTTCCGATCGATGTTTCACATGAGTACTTTTATTCAGGAAAGTGTCCAAGCAACCTGATTTTGTTACAAGAAATGTAAAAATATCTGTCATTTAAAATTTTTAGGGGTATGGACCATCGGGGGTAGTCCTTTCCTGATTTTGTAGCAAAATAATGGACTCCTGCATGAAAGCTCATCAGGCGAAGCTCTTCGGCTTACAGAGACAGGCTTGTTTGGCCATCAGTGGTGCCATCAGTACCACACCGTTAGCGGCCATGGAGATCCTTCTAGATCTACCTCCTCCTCACATTTTTCTGGAGAGAGAAAAAGAGATATGGACTTCATATATACTTGTGCACATTGCCAATTGCACAAATCAATTTAATGCAGAGTGCAACAGACTGTTGGTTGACACTGGAAGTCACAGCAATCTGGAAATGACCTCTGACTTTATGCCTCCAACTGTCAACTATGAACTGCCTTATAAAGTACTGTTACTGAGTAGAGAGGACTGGAACCTCCGAAAGAAGGAAATACTAAAAATACATAGTTGTTGGTTCACAAATGGATCAAAAACACCTTCTGGTTCCGGTGCGGGTGTTTTCAGTTGTAGACCCAGGACAGAAATATCAACCTGCCTAGGAACCTATGCGACTGTATTTCAAGCGGAAATTTACGCTATTGAATTGTAGCGGAGAGATTGGAAGAATCCAACCTCATACACAAGTTAATAAAAATATTCTCGGACAGTCAAGCGGCGTTAGAAGCTCTTGGCTCCTACAGAGCAAATTGCCAAAAACGACTCACCTCGATAGGAAGACTTAACAGATTGTATCTGCTTTGTATTCCTAACCATACTGGCCTGGAAGGCAATGAGGCTGCTGACTACCTTGCAAAGAAGGGTGCTGCAAGCAGCTTCATCGGACCAGAACCTGTCATTGGCATCACTTTAGGCTTTGCCAAACGAACATTGAACACCTGGATGGCAAAATTTATGTACTTCTGGCAGAATATTCCAGGATTGACTCACTCAAGGCGTTTATTCACCCTTCGAAGCTTGACACCAAACACTTGTTGGACTACAGTAGGGATGAACTACAATGTCTAACAGGCCTTCTTACAGGTCACTGTCATTTTAATGCAGAGACTCGGACTGTCGGAAGACAGCGTGTGTCGTCTCTGTTTGGAAAATGATGAAACTGCAGATGCAGAAACAGCAGTGTCTGCCTCGCTTTGGACCGAATCAGGTTTTTAGAGTTCGGCAGAGCCGTACTCTTACCATCTGATCTGTAAGACCACTCACCATACAAACAAATCGGCTTCGTTGAGAAGCTTGTTCGAATGTGAATAGGTGTGAGCCACAATACATCCTTGCGGATTGCGGTGGATGGTCAAATAGACCCACTCACTTTGGACCTAATCTAAGTTAACCTAAGTAATCTGATTTTGTTAAAAAATATTTGAAAATATCTGTAATTTCATAATTTTGTGGTGTGGACCATCGGGGGTAGTTCGTTCCTGACTTTGTAGCACAACAAATTACTTCTGCATGAGAGCTCATCAAAGCAATTCATTTTTAAGTGAATCACCAACATTTGGTTGATTTTGAATATCCACTTGAAAAGTTATCATAGAAAAACATTTCTCATCTTGTAACTTTTGAACGTCGGTAACTTGCTAAAGAAGGATTTTAGGAACAAAAGATATATGAAGGAATGGTGATATTTTGATCCCGTCTATATATTCCCGAGAGAAAGAGAAATTCCAGAAACACCCTGTACAGGTGAAACTTCAAGACCCCTGAGTATAAGAAAAACGGAACATTGTGAATGAAAAGAAGACAAGTAACAGAATTAGAGATAGCAGATTATATTTTGAAATGAACTGGTGATAACGCAATGCAATGGAATACAATCATCTAAAAGAACAATTCGTTCAGGCCAGTCTAAACTCCCTACACTGTAGGTTAATGGACTGACACCTATCAGAAAACAACTACTCCCCTGGCTAATACCACGAAGGGACGTTGGATTATGTGACTATATGTGAAAATATATCTACTCATTCGGATTACTCAAAAATTGTATAAATTTAATACACCACTAGTGTATAATTATTTTGAAGCTTATGCAGTTTAAATTTTGGAGTATTCAACCCAATTTGTCATTGAAACTATGTTTTCACTGAAGAAATATCAATTTTCAATAATGGAAATTAGAAAACCAGTGACTATCCATGCTTTGCTTATATGATATCTAAAGAATCAGTCTACATACAACATTTTCAATTCAAATATATACTATATTATATAAACAATATAAAACATTCACGATTATTAAACTGAAAACAAAAAGAAAAAATCGACTTAAATCATGTTTACCTGTTCCTGGGACAACGGTATGAAGTCAGCAGGGTTTTCCGAATATGCTTTTCGACAGGCTGGACATAACCCATTTTCATCTGTTCTAATTCTATGCCAGCAAAAGCGACAGATCTGAAAAATAAAAGGTTTTTTCTGATCAAAGATTCGAATGGGTTTGATTGTCCTTGTTTCTGTATGAGAATATTATTTATTTACTATTCCTTACTTTTTCACAAGTGGAATTAATGAAAAAACAAATCGTAAAATGAAATTGTATCAATTTACCAGTTCAAGGGAGTTTCTGTTAGACAATATTTTATTAACAGACCATTTCTCTGAAAAAAAATATTGCCAATGTTAAATATAAGCTGGTGAAAATATAAGACAGACTTATAATGCCTTGAAACAAAAATAAAAATCTCTTCATTATTTTAAATAATATATACATGTTCTATTTGTGTTTGAGTAGCTCTTGAATTATCAAAAACTATAACTTCGTCAATTTTGAAGGCAATTATTCAAACGTGGATTTGGTCAAGATCTAATCTGATTATTGTGCTTATAAGGACATACCTATTACTAAACATGATTATACTAACATCTTAGAAATCCTTAATTTAAATCTATCGATTAAAAGGAGAAAAAACTTGAACTGATTTTCATATTAAAGCTACTTAAAGGTCAAACTGCTGCTCCGGAAACCCATTGAATACTTTTTGTCAAAATCTAGGATTCAACATTAAAACACAACCCCTTACCTATACACCATAATAAAATGAATAACTATGGGATTGGAACCTTTGGTGTGAAAGTTGAATAACTTCTTTGATCAATTAC
>WOGP01005212.1:0-21634 GCA_015342065.1 Leptinotarsa undecemlineata
ATTCTAGAGACATCTAGCGGTTTCGGTACTAATCCATTCTTTTCGCTGCGGGTTCGTCGATCGCATTCCTCCCGCGGGGTTTGAGATAACGGTCAGGGCCGGCTTCAGATTCATTACAATAAGATTAAATGACATAACTTAACAAAGTTCTTCTATTGCTGCAGTTTTAACCGGCAAACGAATAACAAAAATGTCAGTATGAATATATCTGTCGGTATAACGAAATACATGTTGTGGTTTTTTGAACTGTTCTCTCATAATAACTCTTATAATAACGTACAAACGAAGCTACTGAACCTCAAATCTAGAAATATGCACGTAGGCTCTTTGTATGGTGTAAATAAGCATGAGCGTAAATCATTTGATTGTGTCATTAAAATATGATTTTCAGCAAGCATATTTCATAGTCAAAACTCGATGAAAGGATTTTGAGCTGAATACATTCTATTCGCCCTACATTATTAAATCATAATTACATTATTTTGCCCATCTTCGTGTAATTTTCACCTGGAATGATCAAATAAATCGAGAAGTCCATTTGGGGAAAAGTTTAGAAATGAGATTGCAAGATTCAAAGGAATTCACAGGGCCGATTATATAAGCTTATATGGATTTTGTGAAAAACATTTAATATGATACTACTTTAAAGAAAATATGTCTAAAAAGATTTATCAAGGTTGAGAAACTTCATCACGGTTGCATTGAGTCTTACGTTGCAATTTACGAAAAAACTAAAATTATCTTTCTCACACAGACTGAATATTGCATTTCGAAAACTTTTTCTACAACTTTTTTCAAATGACTACCATATTTTTAGGTTTTTTCACAACGATATACCAAAGACAAATTTTAAACGAAAATAATGATGGAAATGGTATACGATGCGGACTTTACCGGGCACATTGTATATTTCCTATAGCGACTTCATTCTTTACCCCAAAATACAATCTAATATCTTCCCAATATTTATTCAATCAATTAATATTCAACATTCTATGGAAAACGAACTCATCAATATGTATAACTTCATAATTATGTATTCTCTTCAACAAGTTTGTTCTTCTGAACTTTCCAAATCTTAACCAAAGAAAACTTTTATTTATACCATCATCGATTACCGAGCTATTTCAAAAGTTGTTTATGAATCTCGAGTAATTGAATTCATGAAATAAAAAAAAACAGTTTCCGTGTCAAAGTTATGTTGTGGGTTTGAAACAGTTACTTACCTATTTGGATTAGAGATAATCCATTAATCTATGGATTTTCTGCTGGCCTTCGTGAGAACTCGTTTTTGATGTGAGACTAGTCTTCGTGAAATTGTCGCACTACACAAAAAATTACAATAATCTGGTACATTATGTACTATTTAAGAGTTTTCAATTCCTATTTATTCAATTAAGTTGGGCTGAAAAATTTGTAGGCTAAGATAAAAAAATGTTTTTGATAAAGTTTGACTTCATCATTCAATATAGTTGCCTTCGAGGGCGATATAACGATAAGAAACAGTCACTGGCGAGCTGATCTGAAGAATAGGGTGGATGAGGAAGCAAAATGGGGCAGCTTTTCCACGATTTCGAACTTCAAACGCTCCAAATACAATGGCACCAATAACGCTATGTAATAGTCACTGTTGATGGTTTTTCCTCAGTCGATGAATATTATAGCATGCGCATCACAAAGTACTGATACCATAACCTTTGGAGTTGGTTCACCACGTGCAGTCCCTCGGATGACGATCGTTTTGATCGTCGTCGCGATTATGGAGCCATGTTTCATCCATTGTCACATATCAACGCATAAATTCGGGTTTTTGAGGGTGGAACAGCTTTAAAAACTGCTCAGAGTTATCAATACCTTGTTGTTTTTGATCGATTGTGAGCTCGCGCGGTGCCCACTTTGAACAGAACTTTCGTATACCCAATATTCATGCACGATATGTCCAACACGGTCCTTTGATATATTTAGAGCCTCAGATATCTCAAGAAACTTCACTTCGCGGACATCCAAAATCATTTCGTGGACTTTTTTATGTTTTCGTCGGTACCTAACATACTCTTTGGGAAGTTCACTTCATGCATCGTTCTCGGTGCTCATTTCATCTCGTTCAAATTTAAAAAACCACTTCTACACGGTTGAGTTTCCTGGTACAAAGTCAGAATAACGTTTATCAAGCCAAGCCTTGGCTTCAATAATATTTTTTTTTTCAACAAAAAGCAATGCTTCAACATACGAAATTACTTTTTCATCATTTTCTTCAAACTAACAAAAGTTGCTCCACTCAGAATGTAGTATCTTACAAACTAATTCTACGACAACTGTGAAATTTGTACACGTGTCTTTTGAAGGTTAAGGTTAACTGAATATTATATGGATTTAATACTAGTAGCGTCATCTGTGTGTTATCCTTTGAACTTTACAGTTTGTCTAATAAATTCTATTGAAATTAAACTCCTTAAAAAGATCTACATCATGCTTAGAAGGAACTTTCAGATACAAACAGAAAGAAAATGCCACCTAAAAATGTATCCCTTTCAATTTGATCTTGTTAACTGTTGAATTGTAGATCTTTCAAAGTTATGGAAGTGCTCTCATTGTCTTCCAAAGAAGGTGTGCATTCCCAATTGCTTCAAAATTGAGCTTTCTAAAACATTTCACTGTTGATTCAATTCACTTTGTATCTTGAGAACTGAATTGAATATAGAACTGAATTGAATATTCTCAGATGGGTATCTGCATCACTCATTTCATCCATTGCATCGATACGGCTATCATTTCATTATTTCACTTTGATGCTTTTTCGAAGGAAACCTCCAATCGCCTTTCCATAGAAGGACAATTTTGGTCTTCATATATCAATTATGGACACACTAAACCGACCAACTGTTCAAAACGGAAATTTGAAATGTTTTTCAATTTCCTGCTGTTGAGAATACGTTCTTTGTCTTGCGCCGATGATGGATATGGATGACCCTTTATATCATATGAAATCTAATTTCGATTCCATATTTCAGAATCAGGCGCTTTTCACTTTGATTGATGGATGAATTCTTCTTCATTCCTGGTTGTCAGTTTTTTCACCTGTCATATAATATTCATAAGGAAGAAGCATTATCAACTAGGATAGAATATATATACATATAGGAAAAGCTTATTAGAAATTGGTTGGATTTTTCTTCTAACTAGCCGACTTTTGAATCTTGGTTGCGTTGGAAAAAATTCGGTTTGAATGTATTTGTATCTGTTTAATCAAAAAGGAGAAGATTCGATAGAAGAACACTCTAGATATATAATGAAAAAATTTTTCTTTATTTACATACTTTAAATAAATAATAAAAAATATTTCTTCCAAAACTCATTCAGTGTTTGAAGTTGTTCCACCCTAAAAAACCCGAATTTATGCGTCGATATGTGTCAATGGATGAAACATGGCTCCATTATTTCACACGATAATCAAAACGATCGTCATTTGAGTGGACTGCACGTGGTAAACCGACTCGAAAGGTTATGGTATCAGTATTTTGGGATGCGCATGGTAAAGTTATTTATCGAGTATATTGAAAAGGGAAAACCGTCAACAGCGACTATTGCGAAATAACGGCCCCATTTGAAGAAAGAGAAAGTAGTGTTTTTTTTTAAACAATGCAACGTGTCACAAATCCGCATCCACCGTATTCTCCAGGTCTGCCCCCCAGCGACGTTTTTCTGTTCTCAGACCCCAAGAGGTCTGGAAAATAATTTAGCGGCAATTTAGTGGTATCCAAAAGTTTTATGACTGCTATAATCGTTGTATCGTTCTTGAAGGCAACTATATCGAATAATGAAATCAAATTTCATCAAAAACATTTCTGTGTTAGTCTACACAAAGTTTTCAGCCAAACCATTCTTTTTTCTTTCTTCCTTTCTCATTTTATTGTATAAATATGGAGAAGTAGAAAGCCAAAGCTTCTTTCAACTGATACATAATGTACCAGATTATTGTATGAATAAATATACGTGACAATCCCACGAAGATTGTAGTGTCACATAATGAACGAATTCATACGAAGGCCAGTAGATAATCCACAGATTAACTCTCAACAACATCTGACGCGAATAAATAACTGTTTTATGCCCACAACAAAACTTTGACACGGAAACTGTGTTTTGAAATTCTTTTGAATTCAATTACTGTAAAGACTAAAGACTTTACAGTAAACAGATGTCCGAAGAAGCCATTGTATGACGAAACACGTGTTGCGTTTTGCAAAACTGTTTAGTGAATATCTCACAATGAAGTGTTTTTAAATACGTAAGCTTTGGAACATTTAAAAAAATCACAAAATAAAAAAAAATTGATTCCAGGTACTGCGCTGGTAGAAGACGAATCAAAAAGTTCACAATCCATGATGAGGCTGTTGTTCTTATTAGAGCACACTAAGGAAACTTAATTTTTCTACTTGATGAGTACTAGGAATAGTAGTAGTAAGTAAGAACGCCTATGTTTCAGTTAAACACAATCCAAATACAGTGACTGCTGCAACCATGAACCTGAAAACCACCATTTTTAATGAGTACCATCGTTCCGACAACGACAGGAGAAGTAGGTTCGAGCCACTTCCCTCTTTATTGTAGCGTATGTAAATATTCAGTACGCCATCTCTTCCAAAAATCTTGTTGCATTCGTATGATTAATTGTCAACAATTGAGACAGTTTAATTTCAAATTTGATAAGTCCGGATCTGGTAAGGTAAATAGCGGTTCAAGCGTAAAACGCATTTGAAACTCGTTTCAAATGCGTTTTCACAGGGTTTACTCCAGCTTCTGCAAGTCCCATGAAATGAGGAGCTGCAGGAGAATTGAAAGACCATTCAATAAGTTCTACTTCGGCGGCGTTTTTGAATAATCGAATTATTTCTTCATTAGCCCCAACAAAGTTAGTTCCACAATCGGAAAAAATCTTACGACAACGGCCCCTTTTCGCTATGAACCGTCTAAAGGCTGCCAGAAATGCGTCAGCTGAGAGATCTGATGCTTATTCTAGATGCATTGCTTTTGTGGCAAAACAAACAAAAATAGATATATAAGATTTTGTGCTTTTGACTCCTCGAAATTCACCTAGAGTTGTCGTAAATGGTCCAGCATAATCATAAGCATAATCAACGGACACACAAGAAAAGGGTTTAATTTGGGAAATTCTCAATTTAGGTTAATCCCCCATGGGTGAATGATAGAATTTTGGAGAGAGGCGCCAACATTATTGACACACGTCTTATAACTCTTTTTGGTGATAGTAACTTCTGCCATAATTTTCTACTTGATGAGTACTAGGAATAGTAGTAGTAAGTAAGAATGTCGATAGTTTCAGGTAAACACAATTCAAATTCAATGACTGCTGCTGGTGAATCTCATATATGCTTGTACAACCCTCTCCTATGTCACAAGGGTACCTAAGTACCAGTACCAACCCTGAAGACGAAATTTCGCAACCCTTGATGAGGATGTCGTTATTCTTATTAGAGCACACTAAGGAAACTTAATCACATTGATAATAACTTCTGCCATCATGTTTCCACTTAATGAGTTCTAGAAGTACTAAGTAGTAGGAGTAGTAAGTAAGAATGCCGATAGTTTCAGTTAAACACAATCCAAATTCAATGACTGCTGATGGTGAATGTTATACATGCTTGTACAACAACCTTCTATGTTACTAGGGTACCTAAGTGCCAGTACGTCGTTCTACTTATTATGTCACACTGAGGAAATTTAATCACTTTGATAGTAACTTCTGCCATAATTTTTCTACTAGATGAGTACTAGGAATAGTGAGAGAAATTAGGAACGCCGATAGGTTCAGTTAAACTCAATTCAGGTACTGCGCTGGTAGAAGACGAATCAATATTGCATAATCCAAGATGAGGCTGTTGTTCTTTTAATTAGAGCACACAAAGGAAACTTAATCACTTTGATAAAAACTTCTGCCATGATTTTTCTACTTGATGAGTACTAGAAATAGAAGTATTAAGTAAGAACGCCGATAGTTTCAGTTGAACACAATCCAAATACAATGAATGCTGCTGGTGGCTCTTATATATGCTTGTTCAACCCCCTCCTATGTCACTAGATTCTCTAAGTACCAGTACCAATCCTGAAGACGAATTAATATAGAAAAAACATATTAGTAGTAGACCTCTGAAACTATTAGTGGAACACCATTCAAACACTGGTAATACTGGAACCATGATTCTGGTGAATCTGATATATGCTTGTACAATCTCTTCCTATGTCACTAGGGTTCAGCCTGGTAGGCTGGATGCCGACGAGGTCGTCAGTTCTATAAAATATATGAACAAGTGTATTTGTGTTATTTTTATCGGAAGGTCTCCTGAAAAAGAGGCGATTAGTAAACAAAGAAGTATTTTTGTTAAAAAAAGATGTGGATGAAGAAACTCAGGGTGGCAGTAATGCTTCTAGCATGACAACTGCGTCTCCGGACCAAGCTTCTGTTTACTATGAACAGAAGGAGCTTGACCAAATGCGCTCGAATGGGAAGAGAGAGAGATAGGATATTTCCAGGTCGGTTAGATCGTGTTCAATACCTTTGGATTTTTTTTTATTCAGTTATTTGGAGTCAAAGGTGTATGTTAACAAGTCCACACTCACCCGTGCATTAACAGACGGAATTCAACGACGCATCAACGAAATTCAGCTACATTCTTTCAGAATGGTCCTAGAAAATTTCGACAAAGGAGGTAAGTGTCAACAAACTCGTGGATGCTATTTGTCCGATATGTTACTTCATATATAGCTGCATCCTATTTACTTTATAATTAAGTATAAAAAAATATGCTGAACATTGTGGAATTGGCCGCGGTGGTAGTGCACTCGACTCACGATCGGAAGACCGTGACAGATTGTGTTTTCTATTTGAATTTTTATCTATCTTTAGAGTGTTAATGTTTTAATACAAAATATTTTCCAAGTATTCCCTCGCTCAATATGAAACACTTACATTTCCTTGTATGTATGATAACCTCACTAGAACATAAATCACATTGAAATTTCTCTTGCCATTTGGGGTTTACGAATATGTTTGAATACGATTAGTTGTGGTGCGAAAATTTGTCCCAATAGCAAGAACAATGCAACTGTGTGGTTGTGCTGCTGACAGTATGACCTTCATGAATCATTTTAATCTCTCTGTTTCTTATGGGAACAATTTGCACGACGGAATAATATATGTACAGTTACTCTGTTTGCAAAAGAAATAAGCACATTTTTCAATATGATTAGGAGTTCATATTTATATTCGGTAGGTCTAAGAATAGATTTATATCTATTTTTCACACCTCTAAGTGTGTTTATATTTTTTATGATGTGGCAATCAAACTACATAAAACCCTCAGTTTTTCCCTTCTATCATCGACACCTATTTTTTAATAGCAATTTTAGTATTTCAATAATTTTTTACCCTGATCATACATCTGTTATTCCCGCCAGCCATCTATCGGTGTCACTTTTTACTCAGAAAGTACCACGGAGTAGGGATGAGAATGAAACCGGACTCCATTCGCTGTCACACAATAAGTGTTCGGCCACTATCATTGTTCATACATCGAACGTAGATACAGTTTGTGACGCCACCAAAACTGTGAATTATCCAACAGAGTTTCAGAACTCATTGGATTTGCCAGACATGCCGACGCATAATTTACAACTGAAGGTTGGATCACTCCGTAATTTCAATCAAACACGGCTGTGCAACTGGTCGCGATTAGTTGTTGAAAAATTATGTGAAACGTTGTCGAAGCCAGCATTTTGAATGTTCTGAAGTGAAAATATATTAATACCACGAGTCACTATTATACCTACAGTAGTGCCAATTCATTTCAAACGTGTTCAATTTCCAATTAGATTGGCATTTGCAATGACTGATAATCAGCCCTAAGGCCAAACAATATCCGTTTGTCGGTTGGATTCAAGCATACCATGTTTTTCACACGGGCAATTGTCCGAGTGGGCAAACCATTTGGTTTGTTTGTGTAAGCTAAACATGGACTAACAAAAAATATTGTACACATCAAGTGCACCACCACACGCGAAGTATCTAAGTGCAAAGATGGGTAACACTTGGAACGGAGTCATCCACAGGAGCTTACCGCACAGCTACCTGCCTGACTTTCGGGTCCAGGATGAAAATATAAAAAATTGATGGCAAACCGCGGCTAGGTCTCCTATCTGTAACCACGAATGTGCGGTAGGCTCCTGTTGATGATTCCGTTCATTTGTACTGTTTTCCCGGTTTCGGTAACCAAGTATTGCCCATTTTTGCACCGCGCTGATGAGGCCAATAGCCAAATCATCGGATTGCCATAAATTTTTTTTTAATGCTGTTCCGATTAATCTTCTTCTTAAAACTACGAATATGAAATGATATAGATGAAAAATGAGGGTACTGAGTCTTCTGACGATATTAAATGGCGCCTTCGCAAGGGCAGATGTCTCAGCTTGTTTATACCTAGTCTTATCCCTAAGAGCATGGTTAAGTCTAACAATGCATTTTTGGTTTGGCCTAACACCACCGATAAGATCTGTGACAGCCTGGAACAGTGCTGTCTGGTACACGATCATCAATGCAACATTTCTAACACTTACATCGTCAATCATTGATAGCAAAATACTTGGTCCAGAGCTGACCCCTGTGGAACGTCACGCAGTGTTGCCACCACGGTGACTCTTCGATATATAATCTTGAATTCATAGTGAGATATCTTTTGTAGCAGAATGTCAAACTAACTGGAAATAAAAATCATGTTTGAATCAACCAATTAAACTTATTCTCGATAATTTGATTTGACAATCAAATATAGTTGAAAGTCTAATTTGGAGTTACTCATTTGATTAAACCAAAGAGTTGCCTTAGAAAGTTTATATATTTTATCATTTGATGGAAAATCCGATAATTCTAGCCTTTTTTAAACTTATAATTACTTTGTCGAAAATTGTTGGAAGACAGCGAATAATTATTCTAATAAACCTCTTTCTGTTCTTCAATCACAAACAACTTTCATTATTATTTGGGAGTTGTAATATTGAATTATCGTAATTGTTTGAGAGCGAAGGAAAGTTGGGAAACTCGTTTTACCGATATCGGAAAGGATTCGATTGGAATTAATTTCATCGGTGGAACCGAAACGCTAACAAAAAGCTTTCAATTTCCAATCACAGAACGGAGAAAATTGATTAGATATTTCGTTTGGAGCAAATAAAATGGTCCGCTACGCGAGAAGAGCAGAAGTTTGTGGACTACAAGGCAATCTATTTCTGTTACGAAAGGTGTAGAGTACTTCATCCCTTTCTCCCGAAATGAATGACGCTCCATCCCTTCGACAGCTCAAGAGTCCCCGAGACACATCACGAGCGTCTTATAAAAGTCGTATTAACCCCCACTGGGTAAATTGTTTGACAGTAATTTAATTTATATTCATAACTTTTTGAACATGGGAATACCTTTTTGTTGTGGTGTGAAGGAGTAACTCAATAATTCCTCATCTGAACACAACTGCAAGAAATAAAGATATACGAGTATCATTCAACAATTAGATACATCTTTGGATCGCAAAAATGCCCAGCGTATCTGTATTTTAAAAAGAGAAATAAAATATAAAAACTGTTTGATTCTATTGAATATTATTCCGGTATAATTCAATGTGTTTGGGCTACACTTTTCGTCAGTCATTCAACTGACGATTGCCTCTACGAATATTCACTGAACTTCGAAAAAATGTGTATTGATAATCGTGATATCTATATATATATATATCTATAGTAATATAAATGTGAAAGTTTGTGGGGATGGATGTATGTATGTATTGTTACGTTTTCCCCTGGGGGATGACCAATAACTGCCTACACTAAACAATAATCATACTTTTTTGCTTTAAATACAACAACAGTTCGTTCAACTAAAACTTCATATATTCGGATGTCTATCGCGTTAAGGCGCGTTTAAACCAAACGAACAAAGAGTTAGAGCTAGAACAAGAGCATTCTTTCTTGATCTACGAAAGGTACTTTCATTGTTTACATCAAAATATCAACGAGCAAGAATGAGAACCAAGAACTAGAATTCTGTACAATGTTTAGATCGAACGAATGCTCATACCTCATTTGTGTCAATTCTGTGGGTGGTGGTGCTTCACTATGTCCGACTCAGACAGCAATATTATAATTGCAAGTGCTGCATTTATTATACTGTCTCAAACACTCAAGAAGAAAAGAAGGAAGAGACGTTGGTGGGTGACAAATTTAATGCAACGAAGGATAGTGGATAATGTAGGTGAAACATTGACTGATATGCAAGAACAAGAAGAAAGTGGTCACTTCCACAATTTTTGTAGAATGGCGTCAGAGGATTTTAACCATTTATTATCTCTGGTCAGCGACAAAATTCGGAAATCAAATACGAATTTTAGAGACTCGATTCCTGCGTATGACAGGCTAGCAGTGACTTTAAGATTTTTGGCAACTGGAGATTCCTATGAAAGCCTGATGTATTTTACTAAAATGTCCAAATCCACAATATGTAATGTTATATCTGAAGTATGTGCTGCGATAAATGAAGCTTTGCATGACTACGCTAAGGTAAGTAAGTAAATAAAGTTATACACATTAATTTTAAGACTTATATTGAAAAAATAAACAATTTTGTAACTTAAGTACTCAGTAATATTTTCTGAAAACACAAAAAGATATTAGAAAAGAAACGTTACTTAAAATTGTCAAGGTAATACACTAAAGACCCTGTAGTTTGTTCACTTAGGGGATCATCCGGGATGTGTAATTGTTGGCCTGTGTTTATAGTACTTTGTGAACTGTTGTCCAATACTGTTATTTCGTTGGCTTGTGATTGATCTGTTATTACAGAATGCAGTTGTGTTTTGAAGCTACATGATTTCCAAAAGCTTGACTCTTGTCCCTTATCTTTGATTCATATGTATCTTTTAAAATACGATAGGCTTCGACTACTCGAGGGTCCTCAGGTTTGGATTTTTTTGGTGGTATTGTCGTGTGACCAGATCCCCAGGAAGTTGATGGTTGCGATTGTGTTTTCGTGTTGCCTGCTCCTACTGAAGCTGCAGGTTGCGGATGTGTTGTCGAGTCTGATTGTGTACCTCCATTAGGGCCCAGCGCCGTAGCTCCTTGTTCATTTCGCTCATTCTCCTGTTCATGAACCTAAAACACAGTTTAGTTTATATATACCCTAGAATCTAAAACACAGTTTAGTTTTTATGTATACCCTAAAGTAGTTTTTATTAATTTCAGTCCCCGTCAACAGAAGATACATGGCTATCAATTGCTCAGGAATTTAGTGAGAAGTGGAATTTCCCCAACTGTGTCGGTGCTATAGATGGGAAGCACTGCATCATACAAGCACCTATTAAGAGCGAAAGCAACTTTTTTAATTATAAATCTACATTTAGTGTGGTATTAATGGCCATTGTAGACGCTAACTATAATTTTATATTCGCCAATGTTGGTTGTCAGGGAAGAATATCAGATGGCGGAGTTTTCAGAAACACTACTTTCTATCAGAAACTACAAAACAGTGAACTGAATTTGCCTAATGATCAAAGCCTTCCAGAAAGACAACAGAATGTGCCATTTGTATTTGTAGCAGATGACGCATTCCCATTGCAAAGACACATCATGAAGCCATATCCTGGTATTCATGCCAGGGGATCTGAAAAACGAATTTACAATTATCGTTTATCAAGAGCAAGAAGAACAGTAGAAAATGCGTTTGGCATACTTTCAGCAGTTTTTCGTGTATTGCGAAAACCCTTGCTACTACAACCAGATAAAGCTTCTCTCGTCATTATGACCTGCGTGTACCTACATAACTATTTAATGAAAAGGAAAGCTTCAAGAAAGCTATACAATTCACCGGGCATTATGGACAGAATTGAAGATGGCGTCATTACTCCCGGCCAATGGAGAAATATGGAGGCTTTATCATCATTTCTCCCATTATCCAACACTGGACGAAGACATACTTTACTATGTGAAAATATTCGATATGAATTTTCAGACTATTTCAATTTCACTAATATTTTGCCATGGCAAAACAATATTGCATAATTAATTTCTACTAACACATTTTCCGAAATGGTTTTATATGTACTTATTAAATAATAAATAAACATAAATGAGAACCTACTTACTATGATTTTATTTTGATTCATGTCGAAATCAAGTGTTTTCCTTGGTTTATATTTATCCATCAAAAATTGCATGTTTTTATATGCAAACCATTTGGAATTATAAACGCTGTCGGCACCGCTACCTGATTTCGTAGTCATTGTTTTTTGCCTTTCTCGGCGGTAAGATGCAAGAAGCGAGTCCATCTTTTTCTTTGCTTCTTCAACATTACATTCTAGTAGATTTGCAATTTCCTGCCAAGAATCTTGTTTGCGATTTGTATTTTTATAGTGTTCAAAAGTCGGATCCCACAGACATCTGGAATTTTGGTAGGCTTCTATCATTAATAGACATTTTTCTTGAGACCAATCCATAATCAAATCGATAAGTATGTATTCAAACCACTAGAACACAAGAACGCTTTGAAGAGACCGCTCCGGGGAGCGAGCAAGTCCGAACACCCAAGAACGCTCTAAGCAACTGGTCGCACGCTGTAGTAAAGTTTACATCAAACGAGCGAGCATTCTTAGAATATTCCATAGAACATCGAAAGAATGCTCTCGGTCTGTTTACACTAAACAAATTTAAGAGAGTGGGGATAGAATGAACATTCGCTCGTCTGATGTAAATCCGCCTTAATATGCAACCCAAGTTCCCGAATCTAAACGATACGGAAATTTTGCACTATGCAAGGAAGGGCTGCACACTCAATTATTTGGAATCCTGGGGAATTCACAAGCATATAAACATTGCGGGTGCAACCTGTTAAATGATCAAATCCATTTAGTTTACACACCGGTTACACCAGTAAACAAGACACAGGTACTCAATCAAGCTAAGTACCTCTATTATTACCTACATTGGTGTTATATGAGGGTTAATGTGATCAATCATTCTCAGTTTAATGTGTAACGTTAGTAACGTTACACATTACTGCAGTAACGTTAGTTACAAATAAAAGTGTTGAAAAACATAGAATGTTTCAATTTTCTATTCTTCATAATGATTTCCTGCCACGAAGTAATGGCTACAGACATCAATTTATTATTTTTATCGTTAAATTATTATAATTATATAGCAAGTTTGGTGAACATCATACCAATATGTTCGAACTTTTTGATATCATTTTTCACAATCAAGATGTCGGATCATATATACTGTCCAATGTCCTAATAAGATAGACTTGATAATTTCAGGGATTTCAGAATCATATGTCCACCATTGTTCTCATTACTGTAAATTAAAATATGCTTCTTTGTCAGAAAATTTAAGATATGAAATCATTCATTTCGAAATTATACAAATTAAAATAATTGATACATGTTGACAAGAAATTTCATCGTCACCTAACAGTAGATTCCTGTAAATCTTTTAATTTTTATAACTGTAATCTTTTAATTTTTTCATTCACATTTGTGAATATTTTAGGAGTTTTCCACTCAATTCATATTTGTTTCACGAAAAAAATATTTTTGGAGATGAGCAAACCATAGTAAAAAAGTTCGTTGTTGTTTTGTGTTTTTGATAATTTAACTTTGCACTTAAATAATTCATTTTCCAATTTTTTGCAATGGATTTCTTTCATATGCGCCAATTATGCTCTAAACTCTTGAACTGAAACTGAATACGTCCACCAAACTGGACTTAGAATTTCGATATATTTGGAATTGGTCGATTCTTGATGAAAATCCATAACGAATTCAATTATTGTGAGATTTTCATTGAACAGTTCACGAAACCGCAAAACTTTTTTCACTATGCATTTTGTTTCAAAATGTCGAAAACCATTTCGGTATGTCAGATGGGGCAGCAAATAAGTGTCGAACGTAGTAGTTGCTTCAATTTTCTGATTTTTTTCCTAAGTTACCCGTAAAACTATCATATGATTTGAAGGTATCTGTTCTAAACGCAGTATCATAGAGGACCTATTTGGAATACGTATCATGTATTATAAACGACTATTTTTATGTTGCCCTATAAAAATCCAGGAGCGTTAATTCTGGTTATCGAGGTGGCCATTTCTCTGCGACCTCTCTGGACTAGCCACTGTCTAATGTGCTAGGCTTAATGCGGTGGAGCACCATCCATTTTAAGTTGAGGATGATTTTTAGTCATTTGCTGCCTCTCCTTCCTGCTTCTTTTATTCTAAAATGGCATCAATTCTTTAGAAGCAGAGTTGATGTCAATTTTCAATTGGCATACTGTATGCAGCAAAAAGTTATGGAATAAAGTGTATTCATAGTTTAAAAAATATTTTATTTTTCGACTGAATCTCATGCATTTTCATATCTTTCTGTGTAATAATGAACAGGTATGAACTACATAGGTAATTAGATAAAAATGACAGCCTCGGTTGGTTCAGCTATCATTATACCAATTTCCGGCGGATAATAAATATGCGGTAACTATAAAGAATTGGTTGATTTGGAATAATTTATCGCTGTTTGCTTCATTAGAAAGCTATTTCCTCTAATGTTTCCTGGTAAACTGAAATACTTGAGTATTAACAGTAATAATCCGACAGAGGATAAAAGTATAGGAAAAATAGCATACTATAATATAATTTGAAATTATTAATTTCGTAGATGAATTTCTGATGGTAATGATTGGGACTACTGAACCAGAACAAATTGATTTAGTTGATTTGGTACCTCGAAAGGAAGTTATGTATTCAAAATTAATGTATGTGTTCACTCACCTTTTAACTAGATATTCGCTGTCCAAAGTTATAAAATTAAAATATTTTTTTATATCTATGATATCCGAATTGGAAATTAGGATATAATTTTTAGTTTCTTTTTCGTTTTTTGTTTTTCGTGTGTCATAAAATTTTAAAACGAAGTTATATTTATTCTTAGTGAAAATTGGTCAGTTTATAACCAAATCTTGTTGATTGTGTATAGAAATGTCGATAAGAAAATTGTAGTTGATAGCTTATTTTTGTATTATCCAAACTATAGAAGCAAAATTTAATTTTCAAGTAGGTAATTCTTTTATGACTCCCCTGAGGTTGATTTGTAAATTTTTACTATGCTCTAACTAAAAAAATTAATTAGATATGACAACTGACCATCGCAAAAAGTAATTTATTTTTTTACACTGTTTTCTCTAGTTCCTTTATTTTATCGTGAAACACCGTGAAATTTAAAAACCGTTCAACATTTCCTAACGACTCATGGTCATGATAACAATATAATTCGCGAAATCACTCAACAATTAACTTTCCCTCGATACCCTGAGAATCCATTAATGGAAAAATACGTAGTGTGACTGAAAAATTATGCTTTTTCATCAATGTTTTTAATCGTTGGATAATATTCTGGTACCCAAATCATTCTACTGAAATTCTTTCAGACTTTGAAATATTTTTTTTTTCTTCAAATTTGTTTTTCAATTACTCATCGGTCAAATTCTTAACTGTTTAAGTTGAATGAAATCACAAAAACTAAAAATATACACCTAATTCTTATAAGAATGCTAAAATATTTTTCACAACTCAGACTAAAAAATATATCATTCAATTTATTGATATAGTTATGTTGTTCTGTATTTTTTTAAAGGGAAGGAAGGTTCTGAAACTCGAAGAATATATAGAAAACAAATGATCGTTATTATTATTTTAAAATATTCAGTCGATAATCTGCTATTAGTTGTATAAAAAAATTATTTCGACGAGTTTCTTCTTAACGTTGATAAATTTTTTAGATTTGTTTGTGTGTATTTTGAAAGACTTTTTTGTGGGAAAGTCAGTGTTTTCTACTGTCTTTTGGGTTTATAATCTTCCACAACCTGAAAAATGAAGAAATCTGAATCAGTACCTACTGAAGTGTAATGAAGAACAAATTGAAAAATACATTCTGAAAAGTTATTGCCTAATATGAACAAATCAGTGAAAACTCCAATTTGTCACTAACTTGCCAAATTCGTAAATGAATTTCGCTACAAATTGAATAATCAATAGTAAAAACATATTTCTATACTCAGCTTTCTTCACATGGTAAATCATCCTGTTTCGTTCTCGAAGCGCAATAAATTCACTTGTGAAAAATGCCTTGATCGAAAACAAATATATTTTGTCTGACAAACGTCA
This sequence comes from Leptinotarsa undecemlineata, assembly GCA_015342065.1. Classification (NCBI taxonomy): domain Eukaryota; kingdom Metazoa; phylum Arthropoda; class Insecta; order Coleoptera; family Chrysomelidae; genus Leptinotarsa; species Leptinotarsa undecemlineata. The sequence continues at coordinate 16,268 of WOGP01005212.1, forward strand.
AAAGAATGAAATGTTAAGATGTCATATTCGATTGTCTAACTAAAGGAATATACATACGAGATGTTTTCTGATAATCCAATTCTTGTATCAATCCAATTCAGGTTTATACTTCCTTTTTCAACATTTCACCTCAACAGTAATAACCAGGTACCATCCATGAACACAGAGGTGATTAAAATACATGTGTAACCTGCTAAAAAGTTTTATGCGGATTATATTTCGGAAAATGGTTTTCATTTTTGTTTAACTTTGTATCAAAATCTATATAACCGAGTTTGGTTCGTTTGAAAAGCCAATGAAAAAATACGGAGACAGAATCAAAAATCAAAATTTGATAAATGAGGTGTGTATGCGGTTAATTAGACATTGTGTCATTTTCAATGAAAATAGAACTTTATAAGCAAATAACTACTACATTACGTAACTCAAATGTAAATACCAAAGAAAATCACAGAAAATGCTCAAATTGCTGGCCTTGTTCATCATAACATAAATGTGCCCTTCTTCGAATATTATTCACAGCACGATTAATTTCCCTTCTCCTCAATCTTCCAAACTCTTTAACAATGCTGTGTTGAAGGTCCTCAATATTTTGATTTTCCCTCTGACCATAAACTCTATTTTTCAGTGTACCCCATGAGTGTTATCCATAACACTCGTCTGGAGACCTTGCTGGGCACCTCTCAGGCCCATTATACTCTATCAATCACCAAACCTTTCAGTCAAATAATTATATATTTATCTGGTAGTGTGCGGTGAAGCACCATCATTTTGAAACTAGATGTTGTTATAGTTAGCCGAAGGTATATCATCCAAATAGTCTTCGAAAATTGATATTAAAAACTGGTGATGGGTTTCGCTATTCAGAATTCCCTCAAATAAATAAGGACCCAAAATTCTATATTTGTAAATTCCTGCCCACACGTTAATACTAAATCGCACTTGAGGTCGAATTTCTCTGAACTGCCTGGGGTTGTTTATGCTCCAAATGTGTTCATTATTTCGGTTGAATATCCCACAATTCGTAAAAGTGCTTTCATCTGTCCAAATTACATTTTCCAGGAAAATGGAAGTGGCAATGTGGAAGTGCAATTTATTTTCGAATCCTTAGAAAAATATAGCCAGGAAAAAAATAAAAACCATTTTCCCAAATTTCTGTTTTTTTTCCAGATATCTCCGGATATACTCGGAATTTCAGAACATTCTCAGCGGCATATTGTTAGTCAGATAAATGCACAACTTTTCCCCTATTCAGCCATCTTCGTATCTCTCATCGTTTCCGAGATCTCAATAGTGAGGATCGAATTTGAAACACCCTGTATAGGTAGGTAGTTCTAAAAGTTGTTCTTACATCATATCTGTTAACGATTCGTCTCCGTTTTTCGAATAAACTGGGATCATAAGGTTTGAAGTTAGTTATCAGATACGCATGTAATGTGTATACAATATGTATGTTACTGTTTTGATCAATTTCATTGACAGCCTTTCCTACAAACTTTTATGGATTTCCTCCACAACCGTTTTAATAATGGTTAATTCTAGTTATGAAGATTCTGAACCGTTACTTGAAGAAAATTAATAACACTAATCACATATGATAGAAGAAAATAAATATTTCGACATAAAATTTGGAAACATTCATCTCTTTCGACTATCCCTACTGATACTACGTTGGATATTGAATTATATCCGACACGTATATATCTCTCATCGATACACTTTTCATGATTTTGATTTCTATCATAATATCATATCACAATAATCATATTATTTTCACAATAAATTATTGTGAAAATAGTAAATTATAGATTGAGAACTGAATTAAAAACCCTATCATACAAACATCTGACTATACTACCTATATACAGGGCTATTCAAAGTCGTTTCTGTACATGGGGATCTCGTAAACGATAAGAGATACAGTGTCGGTTAAATTGTGGCAAAGTTGCGTATATCAGAGACCTATTCAATGATGTGAAAAAATTGAATATAGTTCGTCTCAGATAAATGTCCATTTTTCAAAACTTGAAGTTTGTTATTTTGTAGGAACAGTCGAGCATTAGATAAAATCTTTCTCCTACATTTCAACATGCTGATTGCACTCATGGTGTTGATAAATAACAAAGTTATCGTTTGAAGAAAAGGAAATTTGTCAATAAAATTGTGAGGGCTTGTGAAATTACTGTCTTTAAACACTCTTGTCAAAAGTGTTTATCTATTGTTTGATCATTACATCGGGAAGAAAAAAGGAAGTTGTTTATTCACTTCCCATTCTAACGTGAATTCCATCTTTAGTTCTTCTGTATTCAAATAAGTCGAAATAGCGAATACATTATCAACATATCGAATCGATATCTTTGAAATAGGTTAGATATGATTTTGTGTATAAGTTCGTTTAGTGTTGTAGATATGCAATAAGAAAAAATTTTTGAATAATATGAATTCATGAAATAGCCAAAGAGGCGCGTGTAAATATGAAAATTAATTTTTCATCACTGTTTCTCCGTACCGCCATATTTTCAGAGGCTGAAATTTTGTATATAGGTTCGTTTTGTATTGTAGATGTTCAATAAGAAGGGATTTTTAAACATTCCAACTGGGGCGCCAGCCGTAGTGCAACCTGCCCATTTCAGAAATAACCTTTCGAAAAATCAAGGAATAGTTCTGAGAAAATGTAATACGACACTGATTTTTGGTTCAAAACAATCGGCAACTAATTTATTTCAACGAATTCTTGACTATTTCATGACGTGAAATGTATTTCATCGTACTTATTTTCAAATTCTCTTTATTATCAACGTCAATATCAATTAACACGAAAACAGAAAAACATACGTCCGATAATGAGTTATAAATGATTATCTAGCAAAGTATACTTTTCATCTGGTTTCATTGAACATATGTGATGTATTTGATGATAAATTTTGTTGTTTGAGCTGTGGAGGTGAAACATTTGTAGCTTCAATATATAATATGAGAGCATTTATTTGAATGAGAGGCACATCAAATAAAACTGAAAAAAAGTTTAATTTGATCATTGTGAAAGGTTGAAATAACTAATAATTCAGAGGTATTGAGCAACAAATTATTTCAAATTGGTACTGGACTCGACTGAGACTGATTTCGTCGATGTTTCACTGAATATACGAAAATTTCACCTGATACAGATTCTGTTTAAATTACGCAATGAAGTAGTAACAGTTTCATCTTAAGTCCTAAGCGGAAAAAAGTAATCCCTTTTGCCAATATTCTAATGTGATTCAAATCAGTCGGATGATGTGTTTATTATCAGTGCAATATTCACAAAATATTTCTGAAATTAGGTAAGAAAGATTTTTTGCGGATGTTGAGTTTTTTCGATACTTCTACAATCTAAAATCTATGTGAATCATTGATCGTGCCTTACTTCATTTTAACTTTAGTGAATGTTTCAAATATTTCGATGAATATTACGATCTCATGAGTGAAATTGACCCACCATGACACCCACCAATTTTCTCCACCCTTCCTTAGATTTCACTGACATCGAAAAATACCATCTCTAGGATTCACAGCGTTATGCTTCATAAACATGATTTATTCTCTGTCCATCAAATTGAATCTCTACCCTTTCAAATACATTGAATATAACTAGTTATAGAAAAATAGCTTGTGGCAGATTTTGGCCCTTATAACAATATCTCATAGCACAATAATTACAAAGTGTCTTATTGCCTTCTCAATTACTAATCAAATAGTCGTTATGTTTTTGCATTCTATTACTTGTACCGTCATCTAGCTATTTCATCAACAGATGCACAAACAAGCACTTTTTCCATCAATAGAAATACAACACTCTTCACCAACCACGCGCGTTGAAAATAGTATTGCATTTCTGGAAATAGAAAAAGTGCATGTTTGTGCATCTGTTGATTTTATGCCAGAGGTTACTATTTCACCTTGTGTTTTGTTGTTTCACTATGTAATAACCTGAAAGTTCGTTAACAACATTCATGAGACTATTCCGTCTTGAATGAAAATAATCATTGTTCCTTTGTGAATTATTTTTGAATTCATAGACTTCGTCTCTATAATGTAACAAAGAAACAATTTGTCACTCCTTCAATTTTTGAACTGAGTTTACTAAGTAGTTGAAGGTTGATCAAACGACACCAACTGGTTCTACCTCTAGAAGGCTATTGGTGCTGCCAGGAGCCGGCTCATTACCTCTTCAAGAAGAGGACACATCTATCTGCATTGCACGAAAGTCTTGAGTAGCATGAGCAGATGCTCCATCAGATGAGGACACAATCTCCACCGTGGCAGGTTTTGCAAACAACTATGCTAAAACAATGATTCGTCCAAACCAAGGGCGAAAAAGTCTTGCATGGCTGAATATGTATCGTCAGGAATAGCTGTCGTAAAAATAATCTGATGTGTGAAGGATGATGCGGCCATTAGAGTGGGAAACTCGAATCACCGATAACCTCAATACGGTACGATTCAAGATCTGTACATTTCGGCCTGGATTGCTACAGGCTACCTGTAATTATGAAGAGAGCGGCTCCTGGCTAGCACATGCAGGTGATACCTACAGCTAAGGGAGAGCGTCTTCCTGGAATGTGTTACCGAAAACCTACTTTTCGAACCACACAGTCATGTTGGCTATCGCACCGCATTATCTAAAACATTTGGATTTGAATAATACCCCGTTTCGACATTCATGTGCGTCTACCCAAGAGGTAGAGTAGTATTGTGTTTTTTGCTTCTAGCATCATACTGCCTCATTGGAATACCAACCCTTCCGATTCCTGTGTCTCTTTCTTTCACGTTAAAAGGTAAGACCTCGTTAGTCCTTAGCCCGCACAAGTTTCGCCTTCTGAGGGTTGTCGTTCGCAGGGGTGCGACATCTGGTTAACGGTAAAACACAACAGGAACAGAATACTTTGTTTGTGTTTTTTTTTCTGCATAAAACATTCTGAAATATTCTTCGATAATGAGTAACTTAAGCTGTATGAAAGAATGTAAAGAAACAGCAAGAGCTCATATAGGATATAGATCTCGAATTAAAAATTTTTGGCTCTTCAAAAAAGTGGTTTTCGTATAATTCAATGCAATCATTAGAGAATCGGATAACAAAACGAAAACACTTTGGCACATTGTCAACAAAGTTAAAGGAAAACATTAATCTAACAAAATATCGGTAATTAATTATAATAACGAGGTCCTAACCGAACCAGAAAACATGGCTCCGGTGTTTGGACGATATTTATTAATAGTATATATTCATTGTAAGACGGAATATATAGAGTTTTTTAGCAAACATAGAACACCTGTGCAGAGACACCTTCAAAAGTAATACAATTCTAACGGAGCCCTCTATTTATA
>WOGP01005213.1:0-13330 GCA_015342065.1 Leptinotarsa undecemlineata
CAAAATATGTTAGCGTTACCCATTTCATGATTTCTGGTTGTTAGATCTGAGGATATATTAGTCTGTAAGTGAATTTCCTCTTAATACGGAAAATCCTATATTGGTGAAACTAAGAGGCCATTGAATGTTCGCATTGCCGAGCACAAGAAAGACACAGCGAGGGGAAACCAGCAAATCAGGAACAGCAGACCATGTTTGGACCCATCAACATAACATCGAGTGGTCCCAAGCTGAGATCATACACATACAGGAACATTGGTTTAGGAGAAAATTCAAGGAAGCCGCATACTTGTTGTCCAACAACATATTCAGCCAACCTAGCGTAGAAATACGCAACGTATCGAAACCCATCATCAAGCGAAAAATGCCCGCCAAACGGTCATCTCCCACTAAACCAGTGAAGCGGAAGGATGAAACTGCAGTAATGTTAGTTACAAATAAAAGTGGTAAAAACATAGTGAGTTTCAATTTTTTTTTTCTTCATTATGATTTCCTACCACGTAGTAACAGCGACATCCATGAATTTATACAAATAATTCTACCACACATCATCCAAGACAGAATCATCAGGAAATGATGAATCCAGTTGCAGTGGTGTTGTGTAGAGTCGACGGTTCGTCCTTCCTACAGCTATATGAAATAATTATATGTACTTCTATTTTTTATATTGAATTTTTTTTTTCAGTGTGAGAGATCATAAAATTCCATTATTCCTAAAAATGACAAATATTTGAAAATATTTGAAATACGACAGGTATCAATTTCTTTTAAAAAAGATACAGTCGATTGTACTCGATTGTACGATGGCTTGAGATTCAACGTACGTGAACTATATTCGGTTTTTATTTGAAATGACTCCTCACACAATAAAAACTAGCCCTGATATACAGAAAATATCAAAAGATATAAATCGAAATTTTGTATAGCCAACAATTACCTCTTATTTTTCAAGAAAGTACAGTGAATTTCAGCTCCAGACATGAATAGAAATTTAGACTCACTTCTTTTTTACTGCTGACACTGAATTCAATACTTCTTTTTTACTGCTGACACTGAATTCAAAATTGAATTCCTAATTTAATTTTCACTTTGAACATCTAACTTAATTCTGGTAAAAAATGGGTAAAATTATGAAACTTCCTAATTTTTTTTGCACGTGAGATACGGAACCCAAAATAGCCAATAATAGAAAGTATCTGGCAAATTCTTCACAGAAAGTAAATAAGGACGACATTAATTTTGAAACGTTGCTCATCTGAATACTAATCATGTGAATGTTGAAGAAGTGTTCTATATAATCACATAAATCTCTTAATGATAACTTTCTGTTGAGATCTGGTAATTCGTATCTGCGACATATTCTTTCAGAATCTGTACCTACCAATTTGAAAACAGCGAATAATCAAGTCTCACAGGTTGCGTTGAAAAAAAACAGTTTCCCCTATAAGAAAACCGAATCAGTTAGTGCGTTGTCAGATTTCAAATTTGCCTGTTTCAAAATATTTGAATGCGAAGAACCGTTCAGCTAAATTTTTTCACGTAGAATTTGCAGGCTATCTTCTTTCCTTTTGTTTCCGATATTTTTTACTCTATCAATTCCTTCCAGTTCACTTTATGAATGACGATGAAATGGACAATAAAATATATTAATATTTTTTTCATCTAAAAGTTAAATATACAAAATGATCTAACACATCTAATTTTTTTTTCTGATATTCGTGAAACAGTTATTCATCAATATATTCAAATGAAACCATTGATCCTATTTTTTCTAGTAATTTTCCCCAATATGAAATACCTGCGTGTTTTTTGAATAATATTTCAGTTCCTTCTGAGGAATAAACATATTTTTTCCATAAAAGTGTCACGTTTCTTAAAATTAATAAATTTATTTTATTGAACTCTTTTATGGGAAACACATTTCGAACAAAAGTTTTTGTGTCTGTATTTGTAGAGCAAATTTTCAGAATGGACGCAGCAGATTTCATAAAAATGAGATAATTATACTCAAAAAATCAACCAAACACGGTCTTCACAAAAATAACTTTCCAATAAAAATACTTTAACTCCTCACTTAACATCTCACAGTATATTACATTTTCAGTGGTCATGGCTTGAAATTAACATTACTAACATCAAGGTAAACTGATTTTTATATATTCATATAATTATTGTAAACTTCTATTTCAGGGAAAGTGGTTTGTCCAACATGTGGAAAATTCTTCAAAAAATACCATTCATGGAAAATACATCACAAACTAGATTGCCTATCTTCATTCAAAAAGTGTCCTTTCTGTGATTTTAGTACTAAAAGGAAATATAATTTGAAAGTTCATCTGCTGAAAATTCATGGAATGGAATGGAGCGAATGCAACATAATACTATAGATTGTTCATTTGTGCACTATTATATATATATAATATATAAATTCGTAAATACTGTTTTAGAAAATTGGTATTTTTATTTCTTCAAGTTCCATAAACATCCAGAGAGAATTCCCACAGATTACAGTTTGTTAGCAGGACGACATTCAGTAGATTTCTATTTGTTGATGTTGTTACTTGCAATAGATATAAAAAATATAGAATGGGCAACTGCTACTTCTTCTTCCAATCCATTGTTGTGGAATCATTGGAAAAGATACACCATGGTGTTCCTTGTACCCCTTGTCTTGGGAATATTTCTCTCCCTACAATGACCAAGCATACCCCTCTGTCTAAGATTGTAAAATCTTGTCTACAGTACATCTTGCCAGTTACTTTTGAACGTTTTCACAAGAGTTAATATAATTCTTGTGTGTATATTCTCGCGACAAAATAATCGTGGGTCAAAACAAGTGCTTTAGTTACCTTAAGCTTTTCATACACGTTTTAATTGCCCTCTTCATCATACTATTCAAATTATTATTTCAGAAGTTATCGCAAAATTAAAAATGTCGCGCGACAAAATATACTCAAGCGGCCTCACACACGATGCGACAAGTGTGATGAAGGTGAAAGTTACGTTAGTTTTGGTTTATGTAGTGAACCACCTTGAAGGTTGAGGTCGTATTGATACTTTCTTCTAGTTTCATTACATTCAGTTGCCGAATGACTACCTATCAAATACATTGTAGATCGTTTCGGTGTTGTATCTTCCAGCAGCTACAGTAAAAACGCCGCCTGTACAGAGTGGAGAGTAATTGATAGGCTAATCGACTTAATTAGCTGTAAGGAAGATCAATTTCAATTACTCGAACTCTTGAACAAGAAAGTATATCAACTATCTTTCACGTCACCCTTTATTTACCAAAAAGCCCAAAACGATCTATCTTACTAAAACAAAGTAATGATTCGTAGATATAGCGAGCATAGGCAGACCAAAGATGAGAGTTTTTTGCGTGATTTCTTCGAATTTTTATTCAGTTCGTTATCCAATCATTGAATCTATACTACATGTTGAACGTTACAGATTTAGATTTCGAGTAATTTAGATTTATCATCCGTACTGGAAAGTCGATTAATGTATTGCACAAGTTTCTCAACTTCTGAGAGTTGTCGTTCGTATGGGGAGCGACAGCTGATTAACGGAAAAACAGATTTTGAACAGATTTTTGAATACATCAGGTTAATAGGACACCGGAGGAGATATCTTGTTGAATATTATTGCTGTTGATAGTGAAGTAGATATGAGACTCTTACAGAAAAATCAGGATGAGAAATCAGAATAACTATAGTTGCACACACTTGTGGTGAAGCGCGAAAAAAGAAGAGTGGGGTGAGAAAGATCCTAATGCTTTTATCGATAAAGTCTATATAGGCCTTACTGACAAGCGGAATTGCGAACGTATTTGATAACGGAAAAATTCTAATTGCCGATAATTCAATCATTTCAAAAATAACGAAAGAATATTTTCCATCAAAATTAGAAATTTTATATGGAACAGCGTCGAAGCTATTTCCTGGTCATGTTGGTCATGATTAGCAGGTTTTTATGCCAGACGTTTCGTCTACAAGTCCATTAGACATTATCAGAGATGAAGGACGAGATGCTTTAGTTGCCCTGCTAGCACATAATACAAAACACGTAAGGTGTAACTCACCCTCCTTGGCAGGATTTCGTTAGGTTCGGCTTGCAGAAATTGTATTTGTTACACAAAATGGTACTTTCTCCAACTGGTTACACAAAAGATAATGTATGATGTGATGTTTTGGTAGATGAAAACCATACCATATTCCATTAGATTTCGAAACACTACTTTTGTCCACGCTGTCACCGGAGATACCTGCTGCCCAGGATTTTCTAAACAGTATAAATCACTCATAGATACTCATGTATTAATCAGGTGTTAATCCTTAGCATTCAAATTTACTATAACTTATATTCATTGGTAGATTCTAACTTTGTACATTTGAATAAATTCATAACTAGACTGAATATTGAGATTGAGTTCAAAAAGTGTGGTGGACATTTTTTATACAAACCAATTGACGAAATACAAACAATATTTATTATCAGGTAAAATATCAATTGAATTGTCTCTAGTTTCTGGCAAAACCAAGGGCAAGTTCTAAGGCACTGAAATGGAAGGAAGCAAGAGATTCGCTCTAATGAACAGGATTGAGTCATAAAATTTGCAGAACTCTTGAATCAGTTGTTAATTTGAAATTTTCCGCTTGATGCTATGGTCTCTCAGAAAATGTATCTGATATTCATCTTTCTATTTTGAATAATCATTTCAACATAACTTGCTTCTTTAGATGTTGGACCCATATTCTTTGAGAGTTGCTACTAGAGCCGACCACTCCTGGATGGATATTTTCTTGGGAGATTTGAAAAGAGTTGAAGCTGGAGATAGAAACGGATTTGGTAGTTTATCTTAGATTACGAACCATCAACGAAAGTTCATGAATAAGTATTACTGAAGTGATATTATCTTGCAATGTAAAAAACAGCATTTCACGAGAGGTCTGGATACCAAATCTAAGCAATTCCATCCAAGTAAAGAAATAAGTAACTTCTACTCATTTATTCAGACTATTAGGATTGAAATACTATCTACACTTTTCTTTCAGTATTTGCAACTGATTCTATTTCATATGGAAGAAGTATCTCAAAATGTTGACAACTCTCCATGTACTTTGAAAGTTTCATCACATCCAGGACTACTTTAATTATTATAGTTTATCGTTTCAGCCCTTCAAATCTCCTGAAGAGAAATATTTCCAGCTCTTCTTGAGAACTGACTGGAAATAATTCTACCTATTCTCATAAAATTGTATAGAGCTAGTCTGGCGTGCAACTATATACCACTCATTTGGTTGGCAGCACGGGTGGTATATATACCTAAAGTGGGTCGGAAAGACCCACACCCTAAATCGGTACGACCAATCAGCCTCACATCCTTCCTGTTGAAAGGACTTGAGATGATACTGGACGGACACATCAGAGGGATGGCATTATATACATCCCTTCTGAATAATCACCAGTATGCTTCCAAACTGGCGAATCGACAGGTTCAGCATTAAACAACCTTGAAGAAAATTTTCCAATCCCTTGACAACAAGCAGATTGCGGTTACTGTATGTGTATCTGTAGATTGGGGAGGGTGAGTGTAGACTCACAGCACTTAGGCCACATGTGACCCATTGTCCTCCTAGGTTATCGTCCATCCTGTCCTTTCCAGGAAGGTGAACAGGTCACTAGGAGACGTTTCCTTTATATTGGCAGGTGTGGGCCAAGACTCGCCGAACACACACTCTCTTTGGCAACCTTGAGGTGTCTCACGGTGGCCTCCGCGAAGGTTTTGGAAGGTACAGCAATATTACTATCGTTGGGCGGGCTTCTTCAACCTTCTTGTGGTTCCCTCCGCGGTGGTTCACAACTGTGGGTGCTTTACTTCAGGGGTAGCCGGTTCCTTGCCTTCATTCAAGGCGGTGCTCTTGATACCCGCCGCAGGGAGTGCCCTTGCTGTTGGAGATGATCTACTATATCCAGCCTCATTTTTTTTCAAAAACTTCACCTCACGATTTGATCTCCACAAACTTTATTTGAAAAATATCTCACAACATGTTTCGCTAAGACATTAGCTTTTTCAAGTGATCATTCCAAGCGGTAGATTGGGGTGGACATTTCTGTTCATCCCCAGCCACCGCCTTAGATTGAGGTGAGCACTTCTGTTCAGCCTCGGGATTGTTTTTTTTTGTTGTTTCTGTTTTTTTCTTGTTTCATTCATGTTTGTTCCCACGAGTAGTAAGGGAAGAGTTGGTCACCTCTGGCAGAGCCCCGCATTACCAGAGGTGGGCTGATTAAAATGAGGTTTCGCCCAGTTCCCCAAGGGGATCGTTCGTGACCGCATATCACCCTATGACCATTCAGCTGTCGGCACGATTCCTTACAACTTAACTTGGGTAGGCTGGTCCACGGTGGCATGTTTTGCAAATGTTTTTGAGGGGTTTTAGTTTCCCTCACCCAGGGGAACGGCTGGTTCCCTGGCCGTTCACCCCTCCACCACCACGCGGTGAACGCGCCCGATAGGTAGCCCAACCCACGTGGCGGTTGCTGTATATCTCGATATTGAAGGAGCATTTGTCAATGCATCTCTGGCTAGGAAAGGTATAGAATCGACTATATATGGCTGGATCTATGTCATGCTGGTAAACAAAACTTCAACTAGGACTCTTGAAGACGAGTCCATTAACTTCTGGGTATCAGAGGCTGCCTTCAAGGTGGGGCACTATCTCCCCTTGTATGGCCGCTCCTGATGGATAGTCTGCTTGATGCCGTCGACAGAAGAAAAGTTGATCTGCAAGCCTTTGCAGATTACTTTGTCATCTAAGTAAAATCCACGTCCAAAACTGACTGTCCTCTATAGAAAGACTTAACAGATTATGTCTGGTCTGGATGCCTGTCCATACTGGCCTGGAAGGCAATGAGGCTGCTGACTCCCTGGTAAAGGAGGGTGCTGCAAGCCGTTTCATCGGAACAGAACCTGTCATTGGCATCGCTTTAGGCTTTGCCAAACAAAGATTGAACACCTAGATGGCAATAAGTTGTATAGACTTCAGGAAAAATCTTTCAGGATTGCTTCAGTCCAAGAGGTTTATTCACCCTTCGAAACTTGATACCAAACAGTTGTTGGACTACAGTAGGGATGAAGTACGATGTGTAACAGGCCTTCTTACAGGTCATTGTAATTTAAATTATCATATGCAGAGACTTGAACTGTCAGAAGGCAGTGTGTTTCTCCTATGTTTGGAAAATAGTGAAACAACAGAACACATACTCTGTGCCTGCGCCGCTGGCAATCATGAATCTGCATTAAGGGGTAATGCAGGTTCATGAATGATTACCAGATCTCTTGTTTAAGTCGAGCTTGCTGCGTCATAGTATGATGATTCAGCAATAATGAATGTCAGATGGATATATTCGGATAATAATGAGTTTGAGTGAAGTAGGCTTCAGCAAGATAAATAAAAATGAACTTTGCTTGTCATGTAAACTATGGGTGTACTTCATATAAAAAATCTCTAAGCAATATGAAAATCGATATCTGTTCAAATCAGGAAATACTGGGAGACATATTAATAGAGAATTCTCCTTTTCAGTTGCACAGAGCAGTTTGCATGATTCTTTGACTCTATCGTGTCTTACCGTTCTTCATTTGAATTTCTAGAAGATCGTTATTGATTCATTTAATTTTACATTGTAACTATTTCTGTTCTTACAGGTCTTATACACACATGTCCTAAGTGTTCCAGAATGTACCGACATAAAACTACTCTCAAACGCCATCTCAAGTACGAGTGCGGGATGACACCACAATTCATTTGTGAAATATGCCCGAATAGAGCATATACTCAGAGTAACAATCTGAAATATCATTATATTAGGTTTCATGGAAACTACATTTCATCAAAAAAACAATTGAGGGACTAGTTTTCGAGCCGCGATGATGAAGATCCAAAACTTATTAATTTTATTTATGTTAATTTTTTCAATAAAGATATATTTATTTCATGGTTATGTATCGGGTAACAAAATTACATTTCTACAAGAAATAACTAGTGACTTTTGACTGATCATCACTTGATTCCGGACAAATAATTAAGAGCTGTTAACGATATGATTGTGTTTATTCATTCAACTCTGACATGGGTCGTGATCTAATAGATACTGTACAGAAATAATATATTTCTCTGAAAATACTTCTTCTGTAATAAAAAACACAATAATTTCAGGTCAAATATCTTACAAGTGTTACAAATGCAAGATGTCGTACTTCAAGAAAGGATCCTTGACACGCCATTTGAAATATAAATGCGAAGCAAATAATGTTTTCCAATGCCTTTATTGTGGACAACGTCTTATCAAGGATAATTTATTGAATCATATCAGATTTCAACATCCCAACCAACTCGATGAATTCAGAATGTGGTGTGACAGAAAAGTCGATACATGATGAGTTTTGACTTGATTGCTATAAACTATAAGTAAATATCTCTTTACGCCACCTGTGGGATTGACAGAAGACCTATATCGGAGATAAACAAGGTTCCCCAGCCAGTCTGTCGTCGTTGAATGCCTAACGAGATTCGTTTTCGGTCTGTTTCTGCAGCGTTCACTGTAAAGCTGATGAGACTTGTGGCGGTTGGAAACAGCGCTGTGTGGTATCGGATCACGAATGAGTTTGTGCTTTGGTTTCAACTTGGTTACTTTGTGTTTGAGAAAATAAAAGTATTTTTCGAAAGTTTTTTATTTCTGAACGACTTACTCAAATCACTATAGAAGAAGTGTTTATAGTGTGGATGCATGTGATGATAGTGAATTGGTGCTTGAATTTTTTGATGCTGAAAGTTAGATATAACGAAACTATTTCAGAAAGATGGTGAACCAGGTAGAATTTCATTTTTAAATTTCCTTTCGAGCATGTAGCATTTAACTCCACCCTTAAGAGGTGAAGACATTAACTTTAATAGTTCAAAGTACCTCTTGTAATGAATCGATTGATAGATTTTTATATTGTATCAAAAAAATATGTGTGTCACAATTAGTTATCCAATCATGGATAACTGGAAAAATATAAAAATCTATGTGAATTAAAAAAATAGCACACCGGAAAGTCCTGAATCTATCAAAATGCTTATTGAACATGATCTATTATTTCTTGAGAGACGCCTCAATAGTTTCAGGTATTTCAAAATGAAAGTTCACGTCCAGGCGTCTAAATTTCAAGAGCGGTGGGATATAAAAAACTGTACTCAGTGTTTTTTTCATTGATTATCGCCTCCTTTGGGACTTCAAAACTTTTGTGCAATGCCATAACCAACTATTTCGACGAGTACTGGTGTCAGTATCCCTAATAAATTTCTATTTCTACATGAAAATGGAACACATTAACGTAGTTTATCGGAGAATTGTGACATTAGTAAAGAAATGAACTTTAAATGTTCAAGTCAGTCTCGGATATACATACACAGTAGTTGAATAGAACTGGCCGATACTTGATAAAAATCCATATTGAAAAACTAATCAATACAGTTTATTGCATGATTTTCACTATAAAAGGATTTTACAAAAACCGCGACACGGGTTTCGCTATACAATAGCTTCTTCCAGCATATCCAGTAGGTTGCTAAGGAGCCCGAAACCGGTCTGCAAGTGTGCCAGTTCCAGAATTGAGGGTCGACTCTTTCAGTTGTATTGCCAATTGCAAATGCAGGAGAGATTATGTCAGGAAGAGTTTTTGGAAATGGCTTATATCGCTAGTGATAAATAAGTGTGTCAACTTGAAAACTGAATACAACTTGAACGAAATTTATACGAATATCTTGAAAAGGCATAGACCCACTCTTAGGTAGAAACAGATCGACTGTCTGCATTGAAAAACCCCTTCATCGCTGAACAGAAATACGGTTTTGGGAGAAACTAAATACTAATCAAAGGATCGAAAACTTATAATTATATTTTTTCGTTAATCTGTAGGAAAGGAATATTTTGGCTTTCTACTTCTCCATCTTCATACAAAAAAATGTGGGAATCATGCAAAGGAAGAAAGCAGTTGAAATAAACTTTTGAGTAAGATATATAGTTCATGTGAATTAGTAAATTTCAGGCACAATCTGGAAGAAAAGGCCCTCACGAAAAAACTATTTTCATATAAACATTGAATTACTCGAAATAAAAAATACTTCTAAAACAAGAACTTTTTATGAACATTGAATTATATAAAAAACACTTTCCTATTCAGTTTTTTCTCTGAAATATTCGATATGGAATTGAATCAGATAACATTCACAGGATTGATACACAATATAACATATGAATGAGGTGAAATTTCACTTACATGGAACACTGTCATTGCCTCTTCAGGCATAATAAAATGAAGCGCTCATTCATTCATAAAATTACGAAAAAAATGAAAGCCAAGGAATTAGTTACGATTATAATATATTAATTTTCTTACTTACCTGTCCAAAGATTAGCTGAATGCTTATGCCCGTTAGGGTATGCACAAACAAAAATAAGTTATGGTAATTATAAAAATAATAATGGGAATGATTCTACTTTGGACCAATGTCCTTGTTCTTCCACCATATCCACCATGTATAGGATAATTCAATACAAATCAAAAGAAACAATACTTAAATAATATTGTGCTTATTGTTTTCTACTATTATTTTTTCCATCTTCACGACCAGAAATTTCCCAACTTTTTGAAGTCGAAGAAACAGCGAAAAGTTGGGAATTTTGTAAAATTGTCACTTCAAAATTTGTGAACTGTTCAGGACTGTTCTCTTACTTGGGAGACATTGAACATTTTTGAAGTTTTCAAAGTATGGGATCTCCAAGTTATGCATGTTGGGAAATCCCAACCTTTTCCTGGTTTCTTTATCACCTCTCCCTTTCTTTTCTCTAATTTTAATTTTTATTTTTTTTTCATTTTTTTACTATTGTTTTTTATCTTCACAGCCCAAAAACCTCCCAACTTTTTCTTAAGTGGAGAAAGCAGGGGGAGGCTCCCACCCCATCCCCCAATGGCGACGGCCCTGTTTCCAAATATAGAAAATAATTATTAATTTCAAAATAACATTTTCACAAAGAAATGTATTCTTAGTTGTGATTGTTCCATTTGTCCCCCAGTTATCTTTCATGATTTTGATTATACACCATATTCTTTCGAATATAAACGATTCCGTGATTTTTATGTGAAAAATCAAAATTTATTAGAAGTACTGACATCACTCCTCGACAAAACTATTAGGTAAGTACTCTCAGGAAATGGTTCTGCACACAAGATTTCAAATTTTTAATGTTGATATTTATGATTCAATCCAATTCGTAGCTTTGAGGTAAGTTTTAATTAACTTTGGCAAATTAATTGTGAACACAGAGTAGTGGCTTTATGTTTAACCACAAAGATGTAAATGAAATTTATCTTTCCAATAACTCCATAGAAAATACTCTAGTTAGGTATTTGTTTGAAATAAGTAACCTATTTTTCTATGACAGTAAAAAAATTGAAATGGCATGTATTGGTCAACGCATCTATATGTAGGTAGTACGTATACACATTTTAACGAATGAAGAATCATCGTAGAAGAAGAAAAAAGCTCTTTCAGGCTATTATTGTGGAGTTTCAATTTTGGAAATCTGATTTGTGAAGTATAGATGGAATGGAAAAGCTCGTGTAGTTACTGAAATATTTTTCCAGTGCCATTTCCTGTTCCTCTGAGTGTTTATTGCAATTCTAGGTCACCAAAGTCATCCACTGAGGATGTATTTAGTATGTAGTGGAGCAGATAGAACTTTGGATTCAATGGAAAAGTAATGTATGTTAAATAAATTGTAATCTAAATAAGCTTTTTGGGTTATCACTCTTCATCATTTCACAAAAAATTGTTAGAAACTTGGTAGAACAATAGTCTGGTGGGTTAACGTGGTTGGTCAATTTTACTCACTCAATCGATCGCTGTGTAAACCGGTGGTTCGAACCGCAAGGCCGGGCGATCAATTTTCACTTCCTATCGTCCAACCCGTGTTAGGAATCACTCGTTGGAAAGTGAGACCTTGTTAGTCCTTAGCTCGTACAAGTTTCAACTTTGGAGAGTAGTCGTTCATAGGGTTAAACATATTTTAACAGCGATTTGTTACAAAGGAAGAGAGCAATTGAGTCCAAAATGAACGTAGGTGTTTTACGCCTTCTTTTGGATGTTTTCATGCATTTTTTGAATAAAGATGAAGAAGTAAAAGCCAGAAACGTTTTTTCCGAAAACTAACCTCTCATAAAAAATACCCCATTCAATGCAAATCCAAATGAACTTTCCATTTTTCAAACAAATCGGACTGAAACGAATTTCTAGTCAACACAAGTTCAGGTTTTGTGAAGTAAACTCCAAGTGAACTAATTTTGAACAAATCAAACTTCATATCTAACCTACGCTAAATTAGGTTAGATGTTACGTTTTGTTTGAAATCAGAATGAACGATTGTAAAGCTCAAATGGTTGAAAAAAATGGTAAAAAAGTGTTTTTTTCCATAAAATTATTTGGCATTATTTTGGATATCACTGCAGATATAATTACAAATTTTTTTTAATTACATGAGATTTTTCTTTCAATTTTTTCAAGAGTATAATTATCATTGAGAATAAATTATTTGAGCTCTCAATTATCAATGTAGATATTTAACTTGGCAAGTAATCTTCATCTTTTTCAATATATCAATTCAATAACCCGCCAAAATATTCGAAGATAGATAATGTCACCCTATACTCGGACCACAATTTAACATATTGAATAAACTTCGTCTAGAGAATCTCTGACTATTTTCCATATTGACCCAGAATATGCTATCGTAAAACCTTAAATTGCAGTTATTAATCAATAATCTAACTTATTTGTCTTCGGGTGATTAACAGTTATCACCCAAAGACGATTGTGGATACTAAAAATTGAAATGTCGTGACGTAACTTGGTTTGTAATCTTTCAATTTTTATTTTTCATTTCTGTTAATAATATTTTTGATTCTCAGCTTTCATTAATATTTTATTTTTTTTTTCTAATTGTAGCGTGTATGTTATTTCCTTGTAATTTAAGTTTTTTATGTTTAATAAAATTGTTATTTTCGGTTAATCTTTGTATTGATATATATCCTCATAAAATGATTTGTTTTATGCAGATCAAAAAAGGTATTTACTCTAAAATTTTTGTACGAGCGAAATTCACGAGCGGCTTTGATTGATCAAATAATATTTATTTCTTTACGACAATATAAAATTGTATAAGAACAGTCAGGTAGATAAGATAAAATGAAATATACAGGTAGGTACCTGTATATTTCATTGTATCT
>WOGP01005214.1:0-13329 GCA_015342065.1 Leptinotarsa undecemlineata
TACAACACACAGAATGAAGGTCACAGAAACATTACCCATCAACATCAAAGTGCTGCCCCTCGACATAACCTTAAGGCTATGTCGATGGTGCTGCCAGATGTGTCTCTTCTGTAAGGTATTCTGTAACATTCTTGAATTGTGGTAGTGATTTGTGGTAGTGTATATATAAATAGTATCATGCATTATAATTTGATATTTTTTTGTACAATTTCTACATACCCCAGCCTAAATTTCCATAACTCATCAGAGATTATATCAAAGAAAAATAAAGAACATCAAGTAAATGTATGTTAAAAAACTGTTTCAAAAATTAAAATTTTGAAAGGTTCCTTTTTTAACAATATGAATTATTTGACTGTTCCATTTTAAATGTCTTATCAATCATTATTTTATCTGACACAGTCATGTAAACGAATTTGTGTATTATTGGTAATTTCGAGAGGGACTAGACTAGGTAATGAATTGCCATTTATCAAAATGTATTGTCAAATCATTGACTAATATTTTTAAAATTATCTAGAATAATGGTTTTCATTTCAGTCTAAGTTTCAGCTGGATATAAAATAACGGCATCATCAGCAATAGTGTGAATTTTTCTTCTAGTTACTAGTGAAAGCAAGTCATTTATATATTGATAAATAAGGGTCCTAAAACGCTACCATTTTGAACCCCATATTCACACAATTTCATATCACTGAACCCATATTTAATTTGAACTTGTACACTATCATTGACATAATTCAAACGATTTTTGGGTTATTCCTCGAAAAGTTTTTTAACCCAAATTATTTGGTAGACATAAAATTGTTTCATTTGATAATTATCTGTTATAGATTTTGAAATGTTTTCAATTATTTTCGCTAATGTTGATATGAGTGTTATTGGTCGTTAATTTTTCACATAACTTTTTTCTCCCGCTTTGAAAATAAGTTTTATTATTTCAACTTTGAGTAATTTTGAAAATATTCCTGTACGTATGATAGTGTTTCAAGTTCATTGATAATACTGATTATTTCATGTTTGTTGGTTTGTACAATATAAAAATAGTGCAAGTTCGTTCTGGGTGATTTTTGACTAGATTGCATACTTTTTAGAGTATTTTCTGCTAGACTATCCCCCACATTACTAAAATAATTTATTAACGTCATGTAAAATATCAATATACTATCAAACAATTAATAAACTCCCAGTAACCAATCATCATTGATGTTAGGGCTTACAGTTCTCGATTTATTTCAATAATGGTTATAACATGATTTCCATAATAAAGTGTTTACTCAAAATTAAGAGTACTTATGAAATTTTGCACCTTATACTTTGTAAAAAAGGCCCTAGTTGCAGAGTCAAAGTTTACATTTTCGAGGCAAATATATTTTGTGATCAACCAAGTTTTAGTTGTAAGTGTACTATGAATCACAAAATTAAAAGATGGTATTAAAATATTTTCATTTAATCAATTCATGAGAATATAAAAAAAAGTTGAGAATTCATTTAATTTTTATTTTCCAATTATTCTTCTTCAGCATTCACTTGTCACCATAACTTAAAATGTTATTAAACATTATTTAATATTATTCTTCAAGCAATTTGCAAACAGTCTTCACTTCGGCCATTCTAACCCAAAAACAAATATATGATTGGGTAGAATTTGAACCTCCTCATTAAAATGAATCTATTAAACACATTTTCCCGCAACAGAACAAAATACGGTCCACTTTAATTCTAGTCAACTCCTGTTGATTCTAACTTGGTTATAGAATAGCGTGTAGAGTCAGTGTTCTGTTCTGGTAAGGGAAATGTGTTTTAATACAAGTTTATAGATTCAATCTTCCTCCAATCTTTTTCTAGTATTTCTTTGTGCTCCTGAAATAATTTTTCTTTTCTTAAATGTAGAAGATTGTTCACATGTATCTAGACTTTCTACTGTTCTTTCTTTGAATTCCTTTTTGACTGGTTCAGGTTCATAAACTACTGGACACTCAAACTGCTCTTGCAGTACGGGAAGTTGTAAATCAACCACCTTTCTGAAAAAAAAATCGGTTTTTGAAGAATTGATTAGTAGATGAAATGAGGTCAGGTGGGTTAGACTTATTCGCCTTTTAATAATCTAGAATAGCTGATAATCTAGTAGATTATAGGTAATCAATGATCTGTGTGATCGTGTGAATCTTCAGTATCAGCTGAAATTTCTGGATACTTCGTATAGTTGTAATGAATTGAAACTCAACGAAGAAAAATGTGAAGGTAAAGGTTATACTTTATTCAAGATTCAGACCTGTAGAGATGTTGACCAAAAGTTGACATTTGGTAAACATATTTTACAAAAAGTTAATGAATTCTGAAGTTCTGAAGCTGGTACGCTTTGATGAAAGACCCTATACCTATGTACGTTCGAAATTTGAATGTGCGAGTTGGTAACTAAAAAGGTAAATCAACCAGATTTTTATTTTGCCAAAAAAAATTTGTTGATTCATCATATCTAACAAAAAACTTCTCTCACACAACAGAACTGATATTGAATTAGTTCATCAACGGATTCTCGAAGATGTCAACTTGATTTGTGACATGAAACGTCATGAACAGTTTGAAAATCCTGGTCTGTGGGAGGAAGTGTTCACGTCAGATTTATTCTCAGTTAGAATATGTCGGTGAAAAAAAAACGATTAAAGATTGGATTTGCAAGTAGATGAACAACTAGTGCCCTTTCCTATTGTTTTTGAGTACCTGCATAACCTTCCACAACATATGACGTATGTCAAAAGGATTATAGTTATCACAATTTGTGTCAAAAGTTTTATAGTGAATTTCTGGTTTTGGAAAGGAGAGATTGTTTTTCTAAATGCTAAACCACTAAAGAAAGCCAAATATCAATATTTAATTTCTTTCAATTGAGTTTTTCAATTTGTTATCAAAATTTATTAATACGATGTGTTACCAAGTAATGGGACTCTTTTGTGATTTATATTATGCAGTAATTTTTCAACTTCTATTTTTCAGATTCTGGAGGGTACTCATTTACCAAAAAAAAATAGTAGGAAGTATCGAGTCCTCCACAAATAAATGTCTTTCAAAGAATTACTATTACTCCATTTAATTTTTCTCACAAAACTATGACTCAAGGCCATACTATTTTTTTTTCAACGCCTTTCATTGCCATCGATATATGTTACTTACTCTTCCTTAACTGTTTGCCATTTTCCATAAGGATTATTTTTCCCAGGATCAATGATTGGTCCGTAGACAGGTTCTGGAATATCATCTACCACTCTCCTTTCCTTCATTTTTTCTCGAGATAATCTTGCCCTCTCTTCATCCTCCTCCATCTTTTGAACTTGCATCCTAAATAGAGGACACCGTTCAATCTCAAACACAGAAATATCTAGGTTGACACTTACCTTTGCAACGCCTCTGTTCTTCTATACTTATCTACTTCTTTCAACTGTTTTGTTGTTTCTGAATCTTTTTGTTCTCGTTGTTCTTTTATACTTAGATAACCTTCTTTTGGCGGTTCCCAAACGGACTCTAAATGGAAAGCAAAACAAAGTTATAGGAAAAAACTACCGATTGCTGAATGGACTCACGAATTAACTCAAGATTGATATATTGCTATAGACCTGTATATTTCCACAGATTTTTTCAAGAGGTTATAATTAACAAATACTACGAAATTTACATTTTGTTGACAATAATAACAATGATATATACAAAATGACAGATCTGGTATACAATTTTTTGTATTAAGTGGCTGCAAAACTGGATATATCCTCAATTTAATTATACACTGTGGTGCAGAAAGTGATATCAAAGAGGTGGGTGATGATGTGGGTATATCTGACAACATAGTTTTGACTCTCATGGAAAATTGTTTTAATGTATACGGTGTAAACCGACAACTGGTATACAAGTTCAAATTGCTTCAAAATATTGAGGCCACAGAAAAAAACACGTGTGATACTGTAGTAAAAAACTAAATTGTGACAAAACAGAGGCCTACAATTTGAAGAATCTTCCCCCAAATGGCAAGATTAACAAGAGGTGATTTCATTGAGTACCTTCCACACACCATTGTCGCCACTGAAAAAAGTCATTGTTAACTATAATAACATGGGTGCAGTAGATCGTACTGACACGTTACAAAGTTTGGTTGAATCTGGACAGAAAACCATCAAATGGTATAAAAAGATCATTTTTCACCTTGTTGGTATGTCGTACTAAACGCACATGAGTTGATCACTTATTGAAGTGTATTTTCCCAAACTCCCAATATTACATAATCTAAAGGAACAATTGGTTCGTGGACTGACACCTATAAGTAACAACTACTCCCCTGGATTCCACGAAGGGCGTTAGATTATATCCGATATCTGTCAGTGCAGGATTCTTCACAGAAGAAATTCCTGCATATGCTTTTGGCGATACAACTGTGTGCCCGTTCCAATAATTGAAAATCGCTTTCGGCAGTTGTATCGCCAAAAACATATGTTTCTTTAAACTTTAAATGATTTGATTTCTTCTTCAGTCTTCAAATATTCCCACTTACTATAAGTGAAAACACTATTAATTTCGTATTGCTGACATCTATGTCCGTGAAATTAAATACATATTCAAGATCTGAAGTTTGTATTTTTTGAGACATCTACAAAAAGAAACTTTTTGCTCCCAGTTTCAACACCTCATATCTCCAAAACAGACAGTACTTAAGAAACACCCTGTGTAACAGAAACAAGAAGATATCCTGGTCCAGTTAGCCGATAATTATTCATTTTGTTCTTTTGGTTTCTCTCAGTTTTCTCAAAAATTTTAGTTGATTGGCATACGTCAAACTTAATTTGCCATGTTTTTATTAAACAAGTTGTAAGAAAATTCTAAGGTTCTAAAATAAACTGCCTCAAGATTAATGAATAAATATGACCAATATCAAGAAACCATGATTGGCATCGACAGAAAAACGTATTCTCTGTGTTCAAGATGAGGAATCGGGAACCAGGAGCGGATTTAGGAGTTTATTGAGGGGGGGCGCACTTGATCACAGTACATATGAGTGTTTCAAATGGTTTATTTAAACAAGTTAAGAGGACTCATGCAGGAATATGGTTATTGGTTTCGGTTTGGTAATGGGCAAGAGTGTAGGACTAGCTTAAGCCTCAAAAGTAAACATTTTCTGCTTCCAAGAGAGTGGGGGGGGAGCGCACCCCATGGCTGGATCCGTCACTCTCGGGAACAGTGAGAGATTCAAAATAGGATAAATTAAGAAAAAAGTTATTGAGCTCATTTAAAAGATGCTTTGAAATTACAATTTAAAATGTTTTTTCTAACATTATTTGAGGTATTAAGAAAACAAATATTTTACACCTCAACAGATTTGAAAAAATCGCAAATTTATAAAATGAAAACCTATAATGTCTAATAAAATTAATGGAAAACGGGACATTTTACCATTTGTCAAAATATTCCAATAATACGTGTTTCCCTCCTTAGATTTAGCTTCATGCCAAACTGTTTTACTGCCTTCGCTCAAAGTTAAGCTTTCATTTTGCTTTTTTTCTTTTATGGCAATTGAAGTCAGATCGGTGACAGAATTGCTTTCAAAGTCTTTTCGATACGCTGCCAAGGCGGCTGCTTCCATTTTCTTGATAGCTTTGTCCACATTTTCAGATTCTCTCTGTGTCTTAGCACTGGACTTGGTAATGTTCTTAAGACGTTTCTTGACATTTTCTTGATGTCTTCTGCCCTTTTCGTGAAATTCTACGCTCTGAAATTTTTTCCACGTTAATTTCATCAATTAAAATTCAGAAAATCATAAAAGGAACATTCAGCGTTAATTAATAAAAACAATATTTTGTGGAACTGATTTTTTTTCTAAATATTCAAGGAGGAACAGTTTTCAACGTTCAACAGGTCAAATACAACAATCAGAATCATGAAATTGGAAACAATATCGTATGAATGAAACTAATTTTTTTACAATCAACACTCTTATATTTCAATAAATTTAGTTCATATTTATTAAACTTGTGAAATGTAAAAATGTTGAGAATGAAGTGGGTCGGTCGCAATAGTTTTCATAATTTTTTGTAGTTTTTTTTTTGAAAATATATTAGTTTGTTTTAAAAGTGTTGTTTTAATGTCATGTGTTTTTGTAGCTCCATATTAATTTGACACACTTCAACGGAAAAATGCTACCTCTATCTTCAACACCCGTCGAATGCCAGGTACAACACCAAATTTTGTAAATGGGAAGTATAGGCTTGGGATATATCGGTCGAAAGGTCTCTTCATTCTCTATTATAAAATGTCATCGCTTTCAATTTATTGCAACAATTAGGATAAAATTAATTAAAATTATGTATTTACCCAAATTCGATAAAATACACTAAAACTTATTGCAATATACTCAAAACTAATTTCATGTTGAGGTATTGATAATAAGAATATGAGCAAAAACCATAGCGATGTTCTTTTTAGATGACACCTTTAAAAAACTGTAAATAATTTCCGTGGCAACGTTAGTTTTAAACGCCTTGTCAACTTGTTTTGTATGTTACAACATTAGTTGTCAGTATTTTAATTCAAGTTTAAAGTTCGTTAACTTCAAGTCTGACAAATGATTAGATTAACGCAAATGCATAAAATAACAGTTTTAGGAATGATTGGTTACGGATATAAAACCCGAACACAATAGGAAGTAGGTCGCCTATTTCATGAGTAATTTCCTAATTTACCGCCCATATCTGTTTTCCCGTTAATCAGCTGTCGCCCCCATACGAACGACAACTCTCAGAAGTTGGGAAACTTGTGTGAGCTAAGGACTAACGAGGTCTTACCTCGTGACTCCTAACACGGGAACAATAAGCAAAATAGACGAGCAGTTTCGCGAGCTTGGTCATGTGGGGCAGATACAAAAAGCAGCTGCCAATGCAATGAGTGATGAACTTATATTAGATGTGATGAATTTGAGGACAACCAATATCGAGTAGACAGGCATCCACTACATTCAATGTTAGTCATACATCGATAGTGAACATATTAAAAGAAAATGATACCAACTCAGGAGCTCATTGAACAGGATTTCGATAGAAGAACTTAATTTTGTGAGAAAATGATGGACATGTTGGATAACAATATCATCCAATCAGAAGTGTAGGTACTTGATGAGTGTATTTCGTCTCTTAACGGTCATGCGAGTCGGCAAAATGGCCGCTACTGGTCAACAGAAAATCCTCACTGGATGAAAGAACACACGCAATACCCTCAAAAGGTTCATGTTTGGGTAGGGATTGTAGGAAACCATATCATTGGTCCCTTTTTCATTGAGGGAAACTTGAATAGCGATAATTATTTTGAGGAAACCCTCAAGTTCTAGTGAATACGATATGGTTTCAGCAGTATGGAGCACCACCACATTAACAAGTTAATGTCCGGCAATACCTCGATACAACTTTTTCCAATCGGTGGATAGGGAGGCGAGGATCGATTGAATTGCCAACGCGATCACCTGATTTTTCATCATTATATTTCCTTTTATGGAGGTATGTAAAGAGCAATGTGTACAAAACTGAACCTTCAGATTTGAATGACTTAAAAGAACGAATAACGCTTGCGATAGGGTCGGTCACCATTGATATTGTAACGAATTAAAGAATTAACCGTTTCAAACAAATTTATTTTTAACAATACCTCACTAACACAAATAATTTATATACACCACTTAGCAACTAACTCTTAATTTATTTTCACTGTTTGATAACCTTTCTTTAAACGCACGATTCAGTTTCTAGCTACATAACTTCCTCTCTGAGCGAGGATCCAATCTTTTATACTGGTGACGAACATTCTAGAGACATCTAGCAGTTAGCGGTTTCGGTACTAATCCAGTATTTTCCCGGCGTGTCAGACCGCTTCTTTCGCGGTGATGTCATGCGTTTTATTGCTGAGGTATCGGTCAGGGCCGGCATCAGATTCATTACAATACGTTAAATAATGTTAGAAGACACTTTTATTTGATATTAGGGTGTTGCCAAGACGTTCGCGGTGAAGATTTTGAACATCTACTTCGTTAACATCCATAGTCCTTTTTCGTATTCTACATTTTATTACGTTTTGCATTACATTTTAGTTTTTGAGTGTATTTTATCGACTCTCAGTACCCACATGATTTTAATTTATTTTATCTCAATTGTTGCAATAAACTTGAAAGCGATAACATTTTTGAATAGAGACTAAAGAGACCTTTCCAACGATATATCACAAACCTATACTTCCTATTCAAAAATTGGGGGTTAATCCTGTCATTCGAAGAGGGATGAAGGTAGGGGTGGCATTTTTACGTTGAAGAATGTACAGTAACCGAAATAAGGAATTTATTTCATTTGGCTTTTACACACTGTATACTGATCGATAGAGAATTTTGTATTCTACGCATAGATGCCTTATTTCAGCATACTACATGTTGTCGTTAAGCGCTTTTTAGCCAATTTTTTCCACAAATTCAAACTGAACCAAAGCGTTGCCGAAACAGCCCGAAAAATTAACCAGGCATTTGACGATGATAGTGTTAAGGTACGAACTGTTCGACGTTGGTTTGCGAAATTTCGTACCGGAGATTTTTGCCTCGAAGGTTAGCCCCGAAGTGGTCGAACTACAGTAATCGAGGACGAGGATTTGAGGACCGCGGTGACGACTGACCCATCGCAAAAGATGCATGGGATGATGGCGGAAGAACTGGGCGTTAGGTCACATACGATTTGTGATGGTTTTAAATGTTTTTGAAAAGTTAAAAAGCTCGAAAAGTAGATGCCCCACGGTTTTAACGATATACAGAAATTATCACGTTTGGAAGTCTGTGCTTCTCTGATTTTTCAATAAGTCATTAAGCGTAACTAGTGTAATTACCTTATTCAAGGCCGTCGACTACATTTATCACTACATTCGACATTGAGGGCAACCCAAGTTGTAGAATGATTTCTGCAAAAACCAAATTGCAAATCATTAAAAAAATCTCGGTGTCTTTAGAAAGTATAAATTTGGTGGAGATGAATCTTTAATTTTCAACCAGGATTGTTTTTGAATAGCGGAATTATCTTTAATGACTTTACTATTGAGGTCATCGAAGCCCAAACGTTCAAATTTAGTGGCATCCAAACATCTTTTTGCGTGACTATAGCATGAAAACAGAACTTAGAGAAACTGGAAAGTTACTAACGGAAACGATAATGAAATAGTTGTTGAAACAGTTAAAAGGTTTTATCACGGCCGTTGTTTATCTTTTGCCAGAATGATTTTGATTTATTTTTCGATACGCGAATGGACTCATCATAGGCTAATCTTTGAAAATTTTTGAGTGGAAATATGGTATCCCTTCTGAAATCTTTATAATCATTTATATCACCCGGGTGTCTGCTGATATTAGGTTTCAAATATTATTCACAAACGTCTCAATTTTTTCAATTTTCATCGAACCAACTAGGAATTCTTTTATTTCTTGTGGTAAGAGTTTCATTGGATAGCATTAATACAAGTTTCTACGAGAAATGAAGTCAAGAACTCTACATTGGTTTATAAATAAATCCTCATGAAAGAACCGCTTCATTTTTTGAATTCCTTTTTTCGTTATCACTTTACAAGTTGTTCTTTATTACTTTGAGCAGACCTCTATCTCGTTCTCTCTCAACAAGAAATGCTGAGCACAGTGGTCAGAGATACATGGGTCAAAAACATCATATTCAATGATTTTTTCATTTAAATTATCAACTAACATTATCAATACAGCTCAAAGAGGTTGACTTACTTCAAAATCAACATTAAAAAATCCCCCATAATATAATTTTAGTGCGTGACTTCTATACATTTAAGAAAAGTTCTTGGCTTTATACATTTTCATCTATATACAAAAAAATATGGTAATCTTCCAAAGAAATGAAAAAAACAATTGTTTATAAAGAAGTGGAAATTATAAAGAGAAGAAGAAATCAAACACCTTCCCTTCCCAAAATCAATCTCTTCCAAAAATATACCGCTTTCACTTCAAACAAGATTCCTATGGCTGAGGTTAAATCAAATAAACGAATGTACTATCAATGATGACGTGAGCAGATTCAACTCATTCGTGAGACAATGTCGTCATTTTATGAATGAATTGATTGCTTCATCTTGTAATGTTATTCAGATTGGTGCTGAAGAAGCAATAAGTCCCGTGTCTTATTCCGAAACATCGAATATCCGCCTCTGAGAATGACAGTGTTCCATGAAAATGAAATTTTACCTCTTTCATATACTACAAGTATATTGTGTAGCAATCCTGTAAATGATATCTGATTCTATTCCATAACGTATGTTCGGAGTACAAACTGAACCAGGCGCATGCCTGAGGGGAGGGTAATGGGGTAATTACCCTCCCCCATGACCATGACTACATAGAGATAATATCATGTAAAAAGGAAAGTGTACATATTGTAAGTACTACTGTATTAAATTTGATGGAACTACAGACGTTAGCCATATCTCACAAATGTCTGTCATACTCTGGTATGTCAAAAAAAAACAAATTTTCGAAGATTTTGTCGGTTTTATAAATTGTCACGCCTCTAATTACAATGAACCTTCGGTAGAACCAGTTATGACAGACACAAACTGTCGTGAAACTAATGAAATCTTTGAATATGGATCATTGTGTGGGAATTGGTTCCGATTGGTGCAATTTGATGTTAGGTGAACAGAAAGGCGCCGTTAAAAAATCACCTTTTTCAATTCATCTTCTAAGAGACACAGTATTATATTGCACGTCAGTGGAAATAAATTGAAGAAGTTATGTGACACAAGGTGGGTTGAAACACATAAATCAATTCAGCGATTTCAAGATATCATTGAATCCCTTGATTTGAGATCTAATTGGAAAGAGAAAAATTCCGCAACTAAAGCTGCTTGTCTGAAATTATCACTTATTTCCACCAACTTCATTGTAAGTTTATGTTGTTTATCCGAAGTATGATGACTCACAGTAAATTTGAGTAAAATTTTGCAGGCTAAAACCGTAGATAATTTGTACGCTGAGAAGATCATTACGAATGTTTTACAAACATTGCAATATAAAAGAGAGAAAGGTGACGACAATTTCAATAAAATCTACAAAGACATAAAGATTCACGAGGTGTTAGATATCGACATTACTATGCCACGGGTGGTAGGTAAACAAACCAGGAAACCAAATATACAATGTACTGAGGATTACTATAGAATCATTGTCTATTTTCCCGTCCTTGATAGTGTTATAGAGGATTTCAAATTCAGATTCAAAATTGAAGCTGTGTTCTATGTTTCAAATGTTGTACCTTCCATCTGCTTGAAACATTCACATGTACAGCTGGATAACTATAAAAACAAATTTGTAAGCATTTTTGTCTCAATTAACTGCAAGTGAATCTGAAACTTCTTTGTAGCGTAGATTAACATCAGAACTGGAACTATGGATAAATGAGTGGAAGAATTGTCACGAAAGATCTGATACTGGAATCGATTCATTATTGCGGTGTGATAAAAATATTTACCCTTTAATTTATACTATTTTACAAATTCAAGTGACATTACCAGTATCTGTAGCTTCGGCAGAACGCAGCTTCTCGTCTTTGAGAAAACTGAAGACCTATTATATCAGATCAACCATGTCGGACACTCGTTTAACAGGACTTGCCTTGCTAAATATTCATCTGGATATAAAAATTAACATAAATAATATCATAGAATAATATTCTATTTATTTATTTTATGTTATTGTTTTCGTTTTGAAGATTATTCTGTTTTTTATTTAATTTTTCAAAGAATTAAATACGAAAGCCTTAGTGCTACTGAAGTTTTACTTTTTTAAACGTACCTTCATAGTAAATATTGGGCCCGAAATGGGTGATTACCCTCCCCTATGGAATTACCTTAGGCACGCGCCTGCGTCATTGATTCATATTTCTTTGAGAATTACGTTGGCCGGGCCATCACTTTCAACGGCGAGCAGTATAGCATCGGTCAAATTCTGCCTGATTTATGCGCTTGGGTCATGAAAAATTGGACGTTTCGAATGCGTTCCACCAAGAGAAGCCGTGGCCTATATTTGAACTATGTTATACTCCACACATAATGGCGTCAATATGTCTTTCAAACGAATAAAAAATGTCGATCATATCTTGCTCACACTTTGTTTTATTTAAATTTAAAGATAGGAAGCGGTCAATGAAAGACCCTATTCCTATTGTAACGGAATAATAGGTACTGCACCTTTTATTCAGCAGAATCCTAACTGAAATTGTATGGGTTACGTTTCGCCTAGATATGTCCGTAGGAGTGTTAAAATGCAAGAACATAACGTTAAAAGTTTTTGAACTGGATAAAAAAATACAGCGAACCTAAAAAACGCGTAAATTAGATTGAAGAATTACTTTTGACGCAAGGAATTGAAGTGTTTAAAGCCCTAGGTTGCCCAACAAAGATATTTATAACAAATATTGATGTTTGACCTGGTTTTAGGTGAGTTGTATCGAATTGACTATGCGTTACCTTCAATGAGAAGTGCTTATAATTCTTGAGCATTGTTACCTCCTCCATCTCTGTTCAATCCCCAGTCATCACCGAATAAACTGCATACCCTAGAATTGCCTCATTTAATCCTCTCTGTCGAACCAACACATTTTCCCAAACCCACTTGAACTTAAATAACCCCTTTTTAAAGTTCCACTTCACCTTTTTGTATCTATGTGTGCCTGCTACTTTTGGCGAGTGCATTGACTTGGGATGTGGGGGTGAGCAAACCGGTCATCGAATGCCTGCTTCCACGTAGCCCCGCTGGATACGGGAATGACTTGGGGTTCTGTTATTTTCTAACTGAATGGCGTCTCAACGGTGGCTTAATCCTAAGGTGTGTCGTGTGCCGAAATGACACTGAGTCTATCAGCTGTCTCTACGAAACCTTCGAGATATCGGGCGCCCTCTCGTCGTAGCATCGCCTTGTCACGGTAATGCGGGGCTCTGCCGTGATTGACCTTCTTTCCTTACCTACTCGTGGGACTTTCATGGACAGAGTAAACTTGAAAATTCTCTCTGACGCTAAGTCTATAGAGGAGATGGATGCCGAGCTTACAACTCCAACTGATCTCCCTGTAAATTTAGATCAGGAGCGAGTCTACAGAGGAGATGAATATCGAGCTTACGACTTTAACTGACCTCCCTATAAATTTAGATCAGGAGCGAGAGCTTCTCAACTCTCCAACTCCAGATCCAATAACTGAACCTGGTGCAGCCAGAAAACGACTGAGTCGTCTCCTCAATAGTGGGGTACCTACCTTATGA
>WOGP01005215.1:0-13327 GCA_015342065.1 Leptinotarsa undecemlineata
AACTCTATACATGGATAAGATATAAGATTCTATTATTTTTTTTGTATCGAAATGGAGTAGTAGAAAGCCAAAAACTTTCTTTCCCAAAAATTATAATATAATGAAATAAAAAAAATATACCAGAAAATTAAAAACTCTCCATGAAATACTGAGATGCAGTGTCACCAATATATTCTAGGGAATCAAAATTGATATCACACAAATTTGAAATTGAATTGAAATTATTGCAAACGCTAAAGATAGGTAACTTGAGGTACAAATTGATTCTGGCCAGTCGGATGTAAAAAGTTTTTGTTTTTCTAGTTCTAAAATTAGGCACACAGAAATTTATAAGAAAATAACACCTCTATAGCATCCACATTGTTATGCAGTAATTTATATAGAAAAATTATTCCAGCAAGTTTTCTGGTCAATTCAAGAGATTCATATGGAATACCTCTATCACGATATATACCATTAGATTTGAAGTAAATAAACTTTAGGAAACGACATTGAACTTTTTCAATTATGTATTATAGCAATTGTAGAATGGAGACCGTCGAACAGAGCCATATTCTAATTTTGAACTTACTTACGCTACATAAAGGGTAAATAGAGCAGATATATTTGAAAAAGATCTACAATTGCGAACTACAAAGCCATAAAGTTTAAATCATCTGCAAAAATAACTTATTACAATCGACATTAAAACTGAGATTATTATTAAATAATAAGATGATTCGACCCCTGAGGTACTTCAGATGAAGGATTGCAATAAAAAGAATCATAGCCGTTATAAGATATATAAACTAATTGCGTTGAAGTAATTATGATTTAATGTTGAATTGTATTGTTGAATTATGGAAACCAAATTGGTGGAGTTTTTGTATGAAGATCATGTGATCAAGTCGATCAAATACTTTAGCAAAATCATTACATATCACATCAACTTGACCACGATTATTTGAGACATAACTAACATTTTGGGTCAATACAATTAAATTTGTTGTGGTGGATCTGTTTGGCATAAATCCATCTTGTTACGGAGATATGACATTACGAACTGAGGAATCTACGCCATTATAAATGACAATTTCGAGAAACTTAGCAAAGTTCGATAGAATTGAGATAGGACGATAATTCCGAATATCAGATGGATCTCCATACTTAAAAATGGGACAAACTCATGATATCTTCTATAATTCAGTAAAACTATTATTAAATTGATAGATGTAGCCGTTACTACGTGGTAGGAGATCATAATGAAAAGAAAAATGAAAATATCTATGTTTTATACCACTTTTAAAAGTGGTATAAAACATAGAAATTTTCATTTATCTTTTCAAAACTATTATTTTTAACTGCAACATTGAAAAATGCCAGTAAAGTATAGAGCAATACACCGATGCAATCTTTTATCAAAAAGGATGGTATCGTATCAGGACCAGAAGTGAACTTATTTTTAGTTTACGTGCTGCAATCCAGATTTCATGAAAATAACTATAACAACTATCTACCATCAACGCTGGTGTTCCTCAGGGATCCATATTCTCTCCGACCCTCATTTTATTGTACTTGGCAAAACTACATGATTGAACCTCCAATTCCTACCACATCCATCGTATTTGCCAGATTTGGCTCTCAGCGACTACTAGCTCTTCGCAGACCTCAAAAAATACTGAAGGAGAGGTCATTGCTGAAACTGGGGCCCATTTTGAGGCAAAAGATGAATCGTTCTACAAAAAAGGTATTGAAATGTTCCAACAGCGCTGGAAAGATTGTGTGGCTCTTGATGGAGATCACGTTGATAAATGAAGCCCAATTTGAACAAAAAAGAAGCGCGTTTTTTTTCTTAGGCCCGGGACTTTTCAGACCATCGAGAAGGAATAATTAAAGTCATGAATATGTTTGAATCTCTAGTTTTGATTTTTGGTATCTGCGTTGAACCCGTTTCTGTTAGCTATATCAACAAATTGTGGAAAGTGATTAACAACCCACCAAATATATTCAGAATTATAATTAAAATTTCCTTTGAAACATTATTTTTTACATTTCCAGGATACTGGTAAACCTACATAAAGATCAAATGTTATAATATCACTTGGAACAACTCTGTGGTATCTGCATTTGAACCCGCTTGTTCTCCTCCTTGTGGCTGAAGTCTGGACTGGACCCTTTATCGATTTGTGTCTTCCACAACTGAGCAACATTGCTCTTGGCCATGCAGTGAACCGGTACGCTCTTGGTGATGTAGCCCTGCGCCTGGTGTCCTCGTCTGCAAGACACTACGGGTTTTGTTGTGAAGCAGATCTTGCCGTCTTCGTAAACGTATTTTGTCTGCGAGAATTGGGACTCCTCGCTAGAATACGCATTTTTCCAGAAGGATTCTGAAATAACCTCTACGTATACAGGATTTTCTTTTTTGATGCATTGCTTGGGATCATTAGCAAACATCTTCCTGACAGCCTGACCTTTGGGACCTTCAACTTCATAGCCCAGCAAAAACTTTTGAGAGTCGAGTGTAATACAATTCTGTGGAGTGAACTTCTTCTCGTAGATTTGGTCGTTGAATTGACCGCACAATCCTCGGATGTCATTTCTTCCATAGTCATTGATTCCACTTGCTCTAATACGCTCCCCATCGTAAATCACGTAGAAGTATCCAATCACTTCCATTTTGACTTCTCCTCCGGGTAGGCTGTAGATCTGGATGAATCCATCTTCAATATCGTGACTCTTGTCTTCACTGATCTCGATTTCGATGTCGTTCACTGTGACTGTTGCTTTTGGTCCCGAGGTCACCTGTGGCTTGGGTGTCATTGTGATATCGACTGTCTTGAAATCAGTTTCTGGGAAGCTCATGACCACTTTCACATCCTTTTTATTTTCTGATTCAGGATTTTTGCGGACAAGGACAACACAGTTTTCGATTTCGGATGCAAGTTGCTCCTCTACGTATTCTTGTGGATTGTCAGCCGCTTCTCTTGGAACGTATTGGAACATAACGGTCCAGTGTTTGGAGATATCAGCAGGATACGTGTAATTGAGATGATCGCCAACATAGGTTTTATCAACAGCGCAGAAGGCTGAAAAAAACAAGATCAGTTATTGTATTTTCAGGTATTGACTTCTTTATTTCAATAAAATTTTAACTTTCAAATTAAATTTCTGTAGGAATATTTCTACTTGGGAAAGTAGTTTGAAGTCCAGTTTGACTCAAAAATATATCGTTGGGGTTATTATATTATTCTGATAAGCTACACAAGTGGTTACAGCTGTAGCGATAGGAAAAAACCTATGCTGCCAGACCTATAAATCCTATTTACTTCGAGTAAGGCCTTCTAGCTGGAAGGCAGTGAGACTGCTGACTCCCTTGCAAAGGAGGGTGCAGCAAGCAGCTTCGTCCGACCAGAACCTGTCATTGGCATCGCTTTAGGCTTGGCCAAACAAACATGGACCACCGGATGGCAAGAAGATTTATGGACTTTTGGCAGACTCTTCCAGTATTGACTCACTCCAAGGCATTTATTCACCCTTCAAAGCTTGAAACCAAACAGTTGTTGGACTACAAGAATGATGAACTACGATGTCTAACAGAGCACATACTTTGTGCCTGCCACGCTGGGTTCCTCTACATATTCTGGTGGATTCTGATCTGCTTCTTTGGAAACGTATTGGATAGCGACAGTCCAGTAATTTGAGATCCCAGTGGGGTAGGTGAAGTTGTAAATCCCGATGTCCAAATCGCAGAATGCTACATAGCAAATTTTGGTACAATAATTGCGATAAAGTTACAATAAATGAACTACTTAGTTCAAAACTATTGAAAATAACACGATATCCACAAGTTGGTTTCTGATGCATATTGGTTATTTAAAGATTTTTATTTTGTGAGCTGTTTTTTGTCCTTCAGAAGCTATCTGACATTTTTATAAAAAATTCGAAAAACAGTTTCTTGGGTTCAACACTTTTTTCTCCATTGTATTTGTACAGAGCCTTTGTCCTAAAATTGCATGGAATTTGTACTATAGACACTCATATTCGATAAAATACAAGCTATCTTTTTCTCTTCGCTGCAATGTCTGCAGCTTAGGTTTTCATTACACAGACATTTTTGGGTTCTCCACTGAATGGGTAGTAGAAGCTTCAAGTATTTGAAAGATTTCTAAATTTCTTTGTAATGTTGATTGATGATTTTCAACGTGATATTAAAAGTGGTAATCTAGAAAATGATGGACAAGATCTTGTGAACCTCAATAGTTGAGGAAATTCCTGGATTTGAAAAGAATTTTTCTTTTCTTTGAATATGGTGTAAAATTTATGATAAACTATTCATTACTTCAGGTAATTGTTGCATATTCTTGCAAAGGACTTTCTCTCAGATATAACCATTTCTCAATAAGAATTTTAACTGTAAAGATTTACTTACGTCTGAATGTCTTCAATGCAAGTAATCCGCTCATGACTCTATTCTTTAAATGGAATACTGGATGCGCTACGAATATACGTCTAGTCATATATCCTACAGGGAGGTCCGGAATGAGTGACCTTTCGTTCTTAGACTCCACACTGATATTGACAAATCGCAAGTCTGGGTGGAAACGAGCTCCTATGATCAGCTGGTTGGGGGACGAATACTTCACAACAGGTTTAAATTCACTCTTAGTCAACAAAGACCTGACTTTAATATAGCTGAAGATTGTTTCAAACACTTTGGTCATGCTTTGCGGCAAATTTTGGTGGTTCACATGGACCTTAACGTGGTCGAGGAGGTTGGCTTCCATGGTCATGTTGACGCATGTAGGTAGTTGTTTGTTTCCGCCTCTCATTTCGTCTTTGCATCGCTTGTGCATGGGAAGCTGTTTCAAGTAGTGTTTCCGTTCATCAGATCTACGGAAGTAAAATTCAGTTTCGATTTTGGAAACCTCCTCATCTGGTGATCCGAAAGTCAGTTTCAGATTGGAAACTATTGCTGGGGCGGTCTCCATAGCATCGTTCAAGTCGATTGCACCTGTGTTGGGAATAAGGCTTTCGGCTTTCAACCTGGCTTCGTAAGGTTTCGCATCCTCGTTATCTCCAGACCTGGTGTAGCTAACAACCAGACGTGACTGGGGATGGACGTTGCTCTTGGCAAAAGCACCACTGATATCATACTTGATGTTCTTTTCGCCGTGGAAATGCAATGACATGTTCACGGAGTCGACTTTGACGTTGTTGATGCCAGCACTAACCTTTTCGATCATATTCTCTTCGTTCATGTTACGGAAGTTTTCAGAAGATTCCACTTCTGGTTTTTCGAAGTACTGCTGTTTGTATCCCAGCTTGATCTGCAACCTTTCAGTGGTCGATTTTTCTGGATAGTAGGTGACGTTTTGTCTGCTGTACTGAACATTGGCGTCGTTCCACAGACTCAGGAAAGCGATAAAAGGACCTTCCCTTACGAGAAGCTTTCCAAGATTTATGCTATCCACATTTTGAATTTCATGGTCCATCATCCACCTGATAGCATATCCAGTTTGTTTTTTCAGTTGGATCTCGTCGAACCTATTGAGTCTTGGTGGTACTAAGATGTGGGTGTTAGCCTGGGAATGATCGAAATTCATGATGTCGTTCTTACACGTGTATGGCAAGACACTGTAGTGGAACATTTGTATCTGCCTTCGTGGCAACACCTCTTCTATGTTAATTTCCGCCTTCTGATTCTTCACGTCGATATCCATTCGGGACTTCAGTAGAAAGTGTAACTGCCAGTGTTTTTCAAATCCTGACGAGTATTGCTGGTGATCGAAGGGAGTGGTGAATGAAATTATACCTTGGACTTTGGACGTGTATGCAAAGTAAATATCGAAATTGATATTTACGTTGTCCGGGAGGTTTATCTTGCCTTCCTCCGAGAATTTGGGAGACGCTTCGGCTTGTACTTTGCCTTTGGATTGGATGATCGTGGGGACATCGTAGGTGAAATGGAAGGGGAGACCCATTTCTGTGGGGAAGGATAGTGCCATGTCTCCTTTGTTGGTGAGTCGGAGGTAGTTGAATTTTTTTCCCTTTTCCAGCTCTTCTTCGACCTTTCGAATCACTGAAATAGAGAACAATAATGATGGTGAGGGAGTTCATTGAAGATCACTTCGGTTGTTAAAAACGTGTGAAAATTTGTTATTATGTTTAGAAGTATTCATGTGCTCGAGAATGAAGTAGTATTAAAACTTTATAGATTATTCCTCTTTCTCGATTTATTTCAGAATTGATCCAAAAATTCGATACAGGTCAGTCTATGCTCTCAAGTGTGAAAAAAATCATTATCTGTAAAAGAGTGAATCACTAGCAGTTGAGCTGCAAGTGATTCACTATACAAACTTTTGATGGCGATGATGGAGATTATTTTGGAATTGGATTTCTATTGCAAAAATAAATTTGGCCAACATGAAATTGGTCATAGCATCGGGTCAACTTGATGTGAAATACACAGGTAGGACAGGAATGACCCCTGATTCCGAATGAGGAAGAAATAAACACAGAAGGTCAACCAAGCAGAACCAACGACCACCAAGTTAGTCAGGAAAGCTACAGATTACGCTCTAGACGACCCCCCCGATATAGAAGGCCCCGACACTCTGTCAAATGAGGCCCTCAGGTCCTCCATTGATAGATGAATAATATCTTCATCCATCTCACATCAGCCAGCTAGGGACACACTGCGATGAGCGGTACTGATGTCTGAGGACATTCATGCCCCCATCACAAATCGGTTATGCATTATAACCCATTTGTCTCTTTGACAAAAGCCAGTTTAAAGGGTGAGGGAGCTGGGCTCTTTCCCGAATGATATGAAGATGACGCACAACGATCACCACCAAGAGTCGCTGTCAGGCGACTCTAACAGATAACAAACATTTTCTTTTCAGGTTCAACGAGAAATACTCGAAACAATAGTCTTCGGTTAGTTTTTGGAGACCCAATGCAAAAATTCAGT
This sequence comes from Leptinotarsa undecemlineata, assembly GCA_015342065.1. NCBI lineage: Eukaryota > Metazoa > Arthropoda > Insecta > Coleoptera > Chrysomelidae > Leptinotarsa > Leptinotarsa undecemlineata. Next base: position 6,953 of record WOGP01005215.1, read on the forward strand.
TAGGAAAGACACGATAAAACAATACATCAAATCAGAAAGTAAAAGCACATAGAGGCTTTCGACCTAGGAAGGTCAGATGTCAATCTTGTTGAAGTGCCCATCAGTAAGTCGGGAGCGGTGAATGATGGACGAGATAGGATGTTCTGTACACAGTAACCTTGTGGGAAAGATTTCAACCTGGGAAGGGGGATGGAGGCTGGGGGGCGAAACTACAGCCTCGTAGAAGAGAAGTCTGTAGAGGAAAATCTGAATATTGGCCGGGCAAGAAAACACAAAGCTGACAGCAAAACCAATTTCATCCAGTGTTTAGTTATGTGACGTTAAAATATCATCAGTACTGGCTACATGATTCGGAATGTTTGCTTCTTCAGTATTTTTGCTGCTTCAGCATGAAGATTTTTGTTCAATGGATAAACCAGAGGTATAAATAAAATCACTTACGTTCTGGAATTTTTTCTACGGTGCAGTTGTCAAACGACAGCATCCTGAAAACGGATCCCATTTCTTTGGAATACACAACACCTTCGAGTCGTTCACGTACTTCAGGCTTCATATTCAGCAAGCCAGCTATGTTCTGACTGGACCAAGGATACTGGTGTTGTTCTTCAGCCCTTTCCTCTTGCTTTCTTTTCATTTCTTGGTATTTCGAAGTTTGTTCCCTTCCTACACGAATGAGCTGTTTAATGCTGGTGAGCATGGCCTGAATGTGAACGTGATCGTATTTAAGCTCTCCCGATTTTGAATGCACACCATATTCAAAACCCTTAGGGAAAAAGCTGTCCTCACTACCGAAGGTCCTCATCAGGTTTTTGTATTTTATATTGAGTTTTTCTATGAAGTGGGTTTCCAGATAATCGGCACCGAACTGCATACCGTAGGCTTTTTTTGTGAGAAGAGGTTTAGCGGCAATGGCAGCTTTGCGGCTGGAAAAAATATATACTTGAAATATTGAAGAGAAATATATCGAAAGAATTGAAAAATACTTTACTGTAAGATTCTTGATCAACAATAGGAAATTTGGGGAAAACGATAAAAGTTGTGAAAATCATTTTGCTAAGGAATAAAAGCATTTTTAAAGGTTCCTGAAAGAACGTTCCCAGCAAGTAGCCGTCGTTAGATATCTCTCGAATACTTTCAACGCTGGTATTCACCAGGGATCCATATTGTCTCCAACCTTTTTTTTGTTGTATATCAAAGACTTATTGGAGAAAACCAAGAATTCAATATATTGCTTTGCTGACGACAACACACTTGTCTCGTCATCGTCATTCCATTTGGATTCCAGGACATCATCTACGGAGGCACATCTTCACCGGCAGCAGGAGGTTGCATATCTTAGTGGAGATCTAGAAGTGATTTCGAATTGAGGTGAAAGCAAGCAGGTTCAATTCAATGCCACAAAAACCCAAGCATCGGTTTTCTCCAAGAAGATAAATGTATCCGAACCGGATATGATAATGTCAGGTAAGACAATTCCATTTTCTGCTTCGATAAGTTTGTTGGGGGTTAAAATATGTCTTGGCACAATCATGTCGCTGGAATTGCAAAGGCTGCTTCTCAGAAGCTTGGAACACTGTTCCGAAGCAGAAAACTGTACATACCTCAGCAACTTTTGATGTTTTATAAAGCTCAGATTTGACCTTCTCTGAAGTATTGATCTCATGTATGGAGTACAAACAAACCATAACTCTTCTATAGATACTTTGACGTGAAGTGTTAAAGTGACTTGGCACATTTGATTCCACCAAGAGCGGTACATATCAGAAATACTCGACGGACCGTGACTGCTCATCGTTTTTTTTTGAGGTTCAACTCAGTATACCTCGAACTTCACTGTTCAAGAACTCTTTCATCTGGAGAACTGCTTTTATGTGAAATAAACTTCCTGAGAACGTTTTTCCAAATGGATTCAATTTGCAGCGATTCAAATCAAATGTTAATTGCTACTTTCGCACAGGCACCGCTCCGAGAGCGCTTTCAGGTGCTGTAGTGCTTGTGTTTTGTCCATGAAAATGGGAGATTTTTTCAACATCAACCTTCGATTTTCAAATGAAACACATTATTACACAATGATACCCCGTTGTTGAATAATGTATTAGAACACATGATTTTGTCAGGAGACCTGTAGGATCACCCTACTCAACTCCTCTAGACTTTCTGATTTGGAGTCAAAAACCCGCGAGGACCTAGAAGTACGAGTAAGACTAGTCATTCAACTTTTAATGCCTCAACAATTGACCAGTGCAATTCAAAATACCAGTTGCGTTGACCTAATTGATCAATTATTTCTACCATTCTGTGTATCTGAAAGTGAAAGTACTCTGTTCGTGAAGAAGTCAAATTGGTTGTAAAGTGGGCGTAGAGACGAGTGTTGCAGTTCTAGTATTTGGGAAAAGTATTTGTCTTCCATTTGAGCACTGAATATTGAATTCTGGGAGGGGTACTTACCCCTATTGCCCGCCTTCCATATATCTTTCCTTGCCACGACTGTTGGCATCCAAAAGAGATTTCAATTTTTCAAATAAACTCTCTCGAAGGCTGGTATGTCATATAAACATGATTTTTATTAAGGATAAAGAAAAGGGCATCAGAAATATTAATAATAACATCATCGTATGGTGAATATTCAAATAGAGTTTCCAAAAATGATAATGAAGTGAAATAATGAAAAATCAACTTACAGATTATGGAATTCTGGACTTTTTAGTTCAGCCGCTTTCAAGATCGATGATTTAACAGCCGCATTCACATAATCGTTAGTATCAATCCTTGTATAAGCCGCTATATGTTGGAGAGCCTCTACCGTGATATCTCGATTAATGATCAGGTAAGCTGCAGCGGTTCGCAGTTCCTTCGTCTCCCCCAAATTCGAGTAGATCGAGAAAAGGACTTGGGAAATTTCTCTAGGATGAAGTTTCACCAGCTCATCCAAAGCCATCACCATCAAAAGTCTTTGGAACTGAGAAGCCTGCTTCTTGCCTTCCAGGTAGTCTTTGAAAGCTTCTAAGATTTTCAGATCTGCTACGTTTCCAAGAGCGCGGATGTAAGTGTGAATTTTCTTGGTATCGGCTTTTTCGATGGATTCGTGCAACTGCTTGGTTAGATAAGGAATCACGGTCTCCCTGATGTAACGGATACCTTCTCTATTGTGGAAACCAACAAAGCTCTTCTGCGGGAACTGCTTTTTGTAGTAGGCCTCATCGAAGTAGACTTTGCGTGCCAAATCGGTGTAACTCAAGATTGCTGTAGCGTTAAGTGGTGATTGGTCCTGAACTTTTGGGCTCTTAATCAGCTCGAAGTAAGCCTTCATATACTGAAAAGATGGCGTACGAACGGACTTAGTCATGGTGCTCACAACATGACTTGCTTGGCTTCCCTGGATTTTATCAGATTTAATTAAGCTCTGGATAGTGAGGAACGCCGGTCCGGTTCCTGCTTCTGCTACGGCATGGAGAAAGACAACCCAGGTATCACGTTTCAGTCCTTCTTCAATGTTGGTGTACAAAGCGTTAACAGTTTTCTTGAGTTCATCTTCGTTCATGATACGAATGAGGGAAGCCAGTGTGACGAATTTGCTGGCAGAGCTCTTTTCAATCATCTTTTTCACATCTTCCATTTCTCTGGCAATTTGTCTTGCCAACTCCTGCACACTGTAGACGATGTCAATTCTGTATTTGATGGACTTTCCTTTGAATCCCGTAGTAAATGGCAAGAAAGGACTCTCAGGTGGCTGCCTCATGGAGGGTTCGTCTTGTTTGTAGGATTCTTCTGAGAAATCCTGGCTGTCCTCGTAGATGGAACGTATGAGCCTCTTCATCGGTGCCCTAACTTTAGTGCTATACTCTGGTTCATCGGAGAATATATTATATGGCCGTTTCTCGCTAACTTCTGACTGTGTGAATGGCTTTTCGTAAGCGTACACCAAATTGCCAAGACGTACAGGGTCAGCCACTTCGTCAATAATTTCGAAGTGAGATTTAACTTCTTCCAGGGTGACGTTCATCACACTTACTACAGAAGCTTTCTTATTGTCGTTCAAAGTGGGGTTGACCATGATTTCGTTGACGGTGTAGGAATTATGGAGCATGTATCTATTCGGGTTTCCTGTGAGAACAGCACGACTGATGGAGTGTCTAATGAAGAATTCTCCCATCTGGTTGGTGGCTGGGTTCGAGTTGTCTAACCTAGCGAAACCGTAGAAGTACGAGGGTAGTTCAATGCTGTTGTTGAAGTCCTTGTCCTTCACGATTTCTATAATGTCTCCGTCCTTCTGTAACATGCGGATTTCCCAAGGTCTCGACTCGAACATGAACCTAGGTTTAATTTTGACCTCGTACAAAGTGTCACTGTTGCCAGTGATTGTGTCTTCTATCACACTGAATACCGTTGGTTCGAACCGGTTTTTGGACTGGGAAGATCCGGAGTTGGCTTCTTTGGTGTTCAGTTGGAACTGACTCATGATACCCTTGAGGATGTTGGCTTCCCAGTTAGGAACGTCTTCACTGACGATGAGGTCGGTGATAACTCCATATTTCAGCTCGGCCTGAAAAGGTTTACCGCTGAGATCCAGGGGTTTCCAGGTAAGTTCTGAGTCGGGAATGTGAGTTTTCCAGCACTCGGGCAAGTGCGAGTGGATCTGACTGAATTCCGGTTCGGAGATGACTCCTTGAATTTTTCCATCGGGTCTTGTTTGGATTCTGATGGTGGCTTTCAGGAAGATACCAGAGTACTGTTTGGAGATTTCTTCGAAAGCTGTTAGAGTGCGACCGCGTACTTTGTAGACGTATTCCGTATTATCTTTCCATCCCGGGGCGTTTGAAGCTAGGGCTAGGCCCACTAGAAAAAAACAAGTCCAAGATGAACTGTTTTGATATATTTCTCGCGTCATAAAATCTTCAACAGAATCCCAGAACAAGTCAACAAATTTGTCTCTCACAATGTCCCTACACGGTAAGATTTGGAAAATTCTTGTTGGAAAGTGACTACTTTCCTAGCTGATACTGTAACAGACATTAAAATCAATCCAGTGACCGCCTACAGAACGGTTGCGGAGTGCTGTTCTTCGTTAATGCAGGACAGATCAAACCAGATAGGACAAGACTGTTTTCGTCGTATCTTGACTGCATATACGAAATCTCTTCTTTTGAAACAGAATATGTTTTGACTATAGTGAAGAAGTAACAGTTTCATTTTTTGTATGAAGATGGAGAAAATTAATTTCTCTCAAAAAGATACTCCTATGGCTGGGAATTGATTAAATAAGCGAATTATTGTCATTACGTACTGTCATTGATGACACGAGTAGATTCGTGAGTTGAATACACTCACGAGTTGTAATTTTACGAATAATTTTGCTTTTTCTTATAATTTTAAAGAGTGCTGAAGAGGCGGTGAGGCACTAGTGGACGCTAAAATATCGAATGTCCACCAATGAGAATGGCAGTGTTCCATGTACATGAAATTTCACCTCTTTCATATACAATATTGTGTAGCAATCCTGTGAATGATATCTGATTCAATTCTATAACGAATGTTTGGAATACAAACTGAATAGAGAAACGTTGTATGTTTAATTCAGTCTTTATTGTATGAAAGTAGCTGTTTTGAAATAACTTTCCTTCCCGTTCTTTTCTTTCGCTGGAAGTTTCTCAATTATTTTTCGTAGTTAAACAAAATCTTTCTTTCCCACAGTCATCTCGTGAACTTCGAAAGTGACTATGCACAGGCACCGCTTTTAGAGCTCCTTAGGCATTTTTCTGTAGTGCTTGTGTTTTGTCCTTAAAAAAATGTTAAATTTTTGCCGTACCTATATGCAAGTATAATTCAATTCACCCCTAAATTGGAGAAAATGTGGAAAATATCACGCCTTTCCTTGATTTCGATTGCCAATTCCAGGTTGTCTCTGAGTTGAAGATATTTCGGAATATTGTGAAATATAAAAATTTGTTAGCTGACTTTAATTCATTTTCAAAAAATCGCTGTTAGTTAATATGTCTTTGAAAACCAACTGCACGCTGATGAATAATAGCGTTTTGAAGCAGCATAAACAAGTTGTTTTATGCAGAATACTGTTTTTGTTATATAATAAACATTATCAAATGTAATTAACTTTATCTCTTGGTTATTATTGATGACTTTTTCCCGGTGCATTTCATCAGTTCGGACTTCCATTGTCTAATATAATATAAATTTCGTTTCGACATGGAAAGCCTTTACACCAACGTTCCTGTCGAAGAAGCACTTCAAATTATACAGAAGAAGTTATCCGAAGATGGAGACCTGAAAAATAGAATAAACTTACCGATACAAGTAATCATGAAATTAGTAGGATGCTGTGTACGAAACTGCTAGTTTCAACTGAAAGACAAATTCTTT
>WOGP01005216.1:0-13327 GCA_015342065.1 Leptinotarsa undecemlineata
GTAATTTTGCCAGGATCCCCCTGGGCGACCCTGGAAAGCTGGCGCCATGGAAATATCTGGCCATGACCAGGAAAAATCTACACTTCACACAGGATTTCTGACTGGCCACTGTCAACTAAAGAAACACCTCCATAATATGGGGCTAGTAGACACACCTCTATGCAAGATGTGTGAACGTGAGGATGAAATTGTCAGGCATGTCCTATGGGAGTGTCCGGAGTTATCTTACGGCGAGTCTTAGCCAACACCTGCCGCTATAAAGGATATGTCTCCTAGTAACCTGTCTACCTTACTGGAAAGGGCAGGATGGACGATGGCCTAAGAGAACAACTCCTTGGGACAATGGGTCAAATGTGGCCTAAGTGCTGTGGGCCTGCACTCACCCTTCCTGCTATACAGATGCAGATACTCCAATTCCTGTTAAAGCTCAGTCCCAAGCTACCCAGATGACTATTGAACAAGTGCAGCAAGTGCAGGATTTTTTAAATGAGCCGTTCAAGACAAAAATCAATATATTGTGAAAGATATCGAATGTAAAAGAAGGTAAAATAAATAAAAATTCAAGAACCGACCTATACAGCTCTTTATTGAATGAGCAGAGCGAATAACTGACGTCAACAACCAGCTACCGTTCATCCGTTTCGGGGTATACCCCTTCATTTTTCTGTACTACAATTTTGTGTCTCTCGAATTGCATGTGCTTTCCACTTGTTTATAATTTCAATGTGATTTCAACACGTTCTGTATCACTATTGTGATATTTGTGTCATGGTAACGATTATCAGTACGATAAATAACGCAATCATCCATTTTCATCACTTGATGAAGATTTTATGTATAATGTTCGATCTCAACAATTGTTGTGTTTAAGTTGTGTCTTCATCTACATTGTCATGATGAAAAGAGAAATGAAAATTTCTATGTTTTTTACCACTTTTCGATCGATAGCCAAGTGGTTCGGCGTGGGTGCTTTGTTCACTCACTCGAATTGACTGCCGTGTTGGTCGGCGGTTCAAGCCCTAGTCTGAACGATCGATCTTCACTTGCTATCGTCCAATCCGTGTTAGGAATCACACGTTAAAAAGTACGACCTCGTTAATCCTTAGCTTGCACAAGTTTCGACTTCTGAGGGTTTTCGTTCGTAGAAGTGCGACAAATGGTTAACGGAAAAACAGATTTCAAAACAGATTACAATTACCTATAGTGTTCGTTTCGGATATCATTATTGCTACCATTGTGACATGCTCCGGGTTTCCCCTTTCCTCTCATGCAGACCTACGACTTTGTAGGTATGTGTGGCAGATACCCAACGGAAAAACAAACAACCCACCTAGCTAAGGAGAGTTGAAGTAAAACCATCAGGCACCTGTGCAACGTCTTCGATTTGGAAGATTCGTCGCAAATTATTCCCCACTATGAAAATGTCTCAATGCACCTCTCCGGAATATTAATTATTATTCCGACTCCGACCCCGGAGTATGCTTGTGGAATTGCTTCCTGGCTCTGTCTGCAGGTGGCGCAGTGGACATCCCACTGAATCAACTGTTGAGATATTCTATGACTAGCTGGAATTATTTTCATTTGGTCGTGATTCAGTCCAAAGGGTAAGGGAGCCATGCTTCAATCCTGAACAAAATTAAGACGAACACCGAGATTTGGTCGTAATACTCGGACGGTTCACACCGTTCTGAAGAGATCATGCCCGATACTGATGATGGGGCAATCACCCCGAAACCGGTATATCGGTTGGTCGGATTGACCTCGACGAGGTAGTGCACATTTACTTCAAAAATGTATCCTTGAGGGTTTTTATCGGGAATACTATTGACATCTAGTTGTCTTATTTCATCGTAGGTTCACTAAGTGGCAGCAATTCTATTCGTGTTTTTCATCTCAGCTCAAAATTCCACATAAATGTGTAACAAAACACGTGCTTTTACCAGAGGTTAGCCTTGAGAAATAACGAACCAGAAAGACAACTGTTCCTTCATCTGGAAGACATATGTCATTTGTCATGTGAAAATTATGGAGAAGAGATGACAAAATCTTGTATAATATATGTTGGGAGAAAAGTTCACATAGCTTGATATAATGAATAATTTGACGTTAAGGAGATCCACTACAACTACACATAATTATACAGGGTCTGGGATATTAAACAATTCTATTTGACGAATTGAGAGAATCATTTGAATCGTTCAGAAAAGCTGACATGCATTCATTAACCAGTTTGTTTCAGTCCACAATGATAACCAAATTATACGATTTTATCTCATTCAGTTGTATTCAATTTTATTGGCATTTCGTAAATAAGCGATAAGCATTTCTTCACTGTAGTCGAATATAATCTGGTCAAGAAAAAAACTTTATAACAACACTCACGTATCTAGTTAGTGGTTTCGTGAAGTTTCATAAAATTTGAATATTGAGAATATGAATCAACCAGAACTCTATTCAACAGTAAATAAGCATGCACAGGGAGTTAGTAGATGCATAATGGAAAAATATCAGAGTTTGCTCACATGGAAGGAGAACGAATCAATTTTGGACGTTGGGTCTGGTCTCGGAAATACGGTGAAATACATTCTTTTTCCACATGTTCCGAAAACTTTCAAGGAGCTGATCTGCAGTGACATTTCTCGAGAAATGGTAGATTTCGCTAGAACAAATTTTCAAGAACCGAAAGTTGGCCACCTCCAACTAGACATTTCAACGGAAAATTTACCTTGTGATTTGGAAAATAGGTTCGATCACGTGTTCTCTTTCTTTTGTGTTCACTGGATTCAGAAGCCAGAGTGAGTTTCCCCTACTTTATCTGAAAATCATTATTCATAAAGTTATTCTATCACAAACTATTTGAATAATTGAAATATCAATTTTCAGTAATGAATTATCAGTGTACCCAAGAGTTGTTCAATATCATTTTTTATATTGGAGTATAATTTCAAAAATCATAAATTTGAATTTTGTATCTCATCTCACTTCATCTGTATTGTGGTAAATTCAATTGTCTTACTTCGTATTTTATTTCATAAAATTTGAAAGACAAATTAATAGCCTCATAAAATTCAACAATCAATTCTTAAAGAACAAAACAGATACACAGTCAACAACCCAACAGCACCAAAAATCACTTTAGAGAAACTAAAACACCAAAACATAAACAGGACCTACATGAACCAGATGAAATTCATCCTAAATTCAATACTCAACCAAAATTATTTCAAATCCTAAAAAAAATTTATAGAGAATTGAAACTTTCTGTTTTTACCACTTTTATTTGTAATTAACGTTACTGCAGTTTCGTCCTATAAGGACATTTTCAAACTTATACATTGAACTAAAAATGATTGATTACATAGCCCTTATATTATCACCACTGTAGGTAATAATAGAGGTACTTAGCCTAAATGGTAACCACATTGTGGTCGAAATTTCTCAAAACGGTATGCTGACCATGAAAGGCCTTTCAGACTAGGTAAAAATGATTCGACGTTTTCAAAAATCATTCTTTGGTATGCAACCACAAGTTTCCGAATCTAAACGATACGAAAATTGTTGTACTATGCAAGGAAGGTTTGCAAACTCAATTATTTGGAATCATTGGGAATTCATAAACATAAACATTGCGGGTGCAACCTGTTAAATGATCAAATCAATCTAGTTTACTTTCCGGTTTTGAAATTAGCGTATCCTCGTTGTCACAAGTACAGAAAACTCAGGTTCTCAAACTAGCTGAGTACCTCTATTATCACCTACAGTGGTGTTGTATAAAGGGTAATGTAATCAATTATTTTTATTTCAATCTATAAGTATGAAAATGTCCTTCTAGCACGAAACTGCAGTAACGTCAATTACAAATAAAAGTGATAAAAAACAGAAAATTTAAAATTTTTTTCATAATGATTTCCTACCACGCAGTAACGGCTACATCCATCAATATATTGAAAAAATCATAAACAAACAGATGGACTAGCGATGGAATTCCCACTATCTAGCATTATATCCGAAATATACTTGCAAACCATATGTAGATGAGAAAACTTTAACATTAATTAAAACACACGATGAAAAAGGAGAATGGTTCAGATACGTTGATGTTGGCCTAAACATATCACAAAATAAAGGAATGAGAATAGAATAAATAACAGATGAAATTAACAAAGTAAATCAAAAACTTATTTTCAGTATAGAGGAAGGAAACGACTCGAAACTTAACTACCTGGACATAACTATCGGATACAACCACAACAAAACAAAATTTCAAATGGCAATATACAGGAAACCTACACAAACAAGCTCCACCATATGCGCAAGTGCGAACCACCCACCATCACACAATATGGCTTTCTATAATTCATTCATATAGAGAATGCTAAGGACACCACTAAGCAATAAAACCCGGAACAAGGAAAGGAAAATTGTATACCAAGTAGCAAACGGCAACGGATACACCCGTTCTCGTTTACTATGAGCAATGTTCCATAGAAATGAGTCAAAATATCTTTGAATTTCGAAACTATCCTAAAATACAAGGTGTTCCATTTGGAAAAACTAAGTTTTGGCCCACTTTATATCTTCAGAATTTGTCATCAATTCCGAACACCTTGTATAACATTTTGAAAATGTTACTTTTACAAGCAGATGGAATGAAGTATTTTCATGTATTGTTACATAAATTCACATAAAAATTATGCTAGTTATTCAAAATATTTTGCAGGGTCTTACGTTTGAATTAAGGAATTTATCAATATGTTTTATGCAGGCAAGCTATGAAGAACATTTACAAAATGCTGAAACCTGGAGGAGAGATGTTCATAACATTCATGGAAAGGAATCCTTTCGACCGGCCCTACAAAAATTTGTCAAAATACGAAAAGTGGGCGAAATATGGACACGAATTCTTCGTATCTCCTTTTCACCATTCAAATAATTCATATGATGCATGGAAAGACGCTGTGCAAAAATCTGCTCCATTTGAAGATTGCATTTTTTCGTTGGATGAGACGTACATTTTATACGAAGATGAGAAAGACTTCGAAGGTATGTAACACTTTCAAGGAAAATACGTTAATTTTTCGAACACAAAACACAATCACTACAGGAAAATTCTGCTAAGAGCGGTGGCCTTGCGAATATAGTGAGTTGAATCGATGGAGATCAAACCCATTTTAAAAAACGTTCTCAGAGAGTTTAATCCACATAAACGCATTTTTCCGAATTGAATAGTTCTCAAACAGTGAAGTTCGAAGGGTCTGAGTTGAACCTGCAAGTGATATTCGCGTCCCCAATTGCTCGGCGAAATACTCTTTTCTCGATTGAATACGGCAGCTTCAGGGAATTACCAGGGGCGGAGAACATACATGAGAACATTACTCCAAGGAAGTTCTGATCTGAGCTTTATAAAGCATCAAGAGTTGCTGAGGTATTTACAGTTTTTGGTTCGGAAGAGTATTCCAAGCTTTTCAGAAGCAGCCGTTGCAATTCCTGCAACAAAACATATTCATGTTATTTTCAACTCCCAACAAACTTATTCCTGGGTTTTTGTAGTATTCAATTGAACCTAGTTAGTTTCACCCCATTTCGAAATCACGTCTTGATCCTTATTTAGATATGCCACCTCCTTCTGCCAATGAAGATGTGCATCCGCATTCCTGGAATCCAAATATGACAAGACAATTGTGCTGTTGTCAGCAAAGCAATATATTGTCAGTTCTCGAAAATAATTTCACGAACATTGTTCACAGGATTGATTAACGGCATTTTTTCTTTTCCACAGATGAAGAACAAGAACTATAATAGTTATTTCAGATAATTGTTACAAGTTCCAACAACTAATTTGTTGTCATCAGGGGAAGGACTTTATTGATTCCTGAATCCTATTTCTGACACTATCTGAACCACTGTAATGACTAGACTGCTTGTTAACACTGAAAGTCACAGCGTTCTGGGAATGAGCTCTAACATGTCTCCAACTTTCAATTACAAACTATCTTACACGGCACTTTTTCAGAGTAGAGAGGACTGGATCCTCCGCGAGAAGGAAATATTAAGAGCAGATCGTTGTTGGTTCACAGATGGATCAAAAACACCTTCAGGGTCTAGTGCAGGGCAGATATAACAACCTGTATAGAAACCTATGCGACTTCATTTCAAGTGGAGAGACTGATAGAATGAAACATCATACACAAGTCAATTAATATTTTCTTGGACAGTTTAGTGATGTTGTGAGTTCTTGGCTCCTACAGAGCGAAGTCTAAATTGGTGGTAAACTGCCAAAAACGACTCTCCTCAATAGGGACACATAACAAGTTGTCTCTGGTCTGGATTCCTGGCTACAATGGCCTGGAAGGCAATGAGGCTGCTAACTCCCTTGCAAAAAATGGTGCTGCAAAGAGCTTTATCGGACCAAAACCTACCATCGGCATCGCTATAGGTTTCGCCAAACAAATATTGAACACCTAGATGGCAAAAAGAATCAAGAACTTCTGGCAAAATCTCCCAAGATTGGCTCACTCCAAGGCGTTCTTTCACCCTCCGAAGCAACAGTTGTTGGACTACAGTGGAAATGAACTACGATGTCTAACAGACCTCCTTACAGGTCACTGTCGTCTGAATCATCATATGCAGAGACTCGGACAGTCGGATGATAATGTGTGTCACCTCTGTTTCGAAAAGGATGAAATTGCAGAGCATATACTTTGTACCTGCCCCGTTGCAGACCGAATCAAGTTTTTAAAATTTGGCGGAACCACACCGACCTGGAAAATCAGTAACCACATAAACTAATTGGCTTCGTTAAGAAGCTGGTTCATTTGGTCGAGTTTTGATGGGTATGAGTCACAAAGAACCCCTGCAGGTTGCGATGGAGGTTCACTTTTGACCTAACCTAACCTAACCTAACCACTGTGATGAAACATATTATACTTACATTATTTAGTCTTGTAGAAAGCTATGAAATTTTAAAGAATCGGTTTCATCTTTTCTAATATCCGAGTAGGTCCAAACTTTTACAGTCTTGGGAGAAACAACGATATCCACCATGTTTTCCTTTTCGTCCATTATTCACTAGAAATTAAATCCTAACAAAATTAAATTATTTATTCAAATATCAATGAAATTCCTGCGCTTAGTATGAATTGGTTATACCAATGGAAATTACTGTAGCAGTAGCTATCACAGAACTGAAATTTGTTTTGTGTTAGACATTCAACTCGGTGTGAGAGTCTATCTTTCTCACCAACTATGCTTTCTTGTTCAACCTACCCCTCTGCATTTCTTTCTATATTTGTATGCAGCAGTCAAACGTATCTACCGTATTATGTAGTAATAAGTATCACGATCTATCTTGACATGACCTAAAATTGTAATTTCTACCACTCCACACCTCATCTTTACCTGAACTTTATTTTTTTGCTAACGACCCTATCTGCAGATATTCGTCAGATCTGATGCACATTTTTTGTTCCACTAATCAAGCCTCTTCCTTGGAATGTGTCAATCATTGCTAATACATATACTTCATGCATCAACAATTATACCGACTTCAGTGAACCTAAATATCAGTTAAACATTTTTCATCCCATTCATTCAACTAATGTAAGTTTTTCCAGGAGTAGATAGTGGAGAGAATTCTTCAACTGTACTTTGTTTCATCGAACATATCATGTGGAGATACCAAAACATAACTGGGGTCATAGATCATTCTCATTTTTTCTTATTATTTATTTTTTCATATTTTTGCATTTTCCATTATTTACTTTCACTATTTCCTAATTTTGTTTCTTTCACTTTTATTTCAATTTCAACACTTTTTGGACAATGGAGGCCTGAATCTGTAACATTCGCCAAGAAGTAGTGTTAACCACATTCAAACAAACATAGTCATAATATATAAACTTATTTTGATGTTTTCATATGCTGAATATGTTCACAAAGGATATGAAGATGAACTATTTCATATGCAAATTTAGGAAGCGTGACAAAATGAGAATATTTTTAGTCATTTGTTTACAAATTAAATCCTAAATTATGAGTTCAAAGTCGACATTTCAAGTTTAGAGTCGAAATATTGAGATTAAAATTGAAAGGTCGAGGTTGAAGACTGGAATTTGACTTTGTGACACTTCCATTCAAGTGACATGTAATTATTTGGCATGTATAGATTGAAAAATAATAGTATATTATATACCTAGGGTGATAAATAAGCTATTATTTACTCGGCTTTCTCAGCCGAGGTATATATAGAATTTATTCACTACTTACATTGATATATCAACAATTTTAATTTTGGCATTAGAAATTTTCTAACAATTTGTTGAATATATCGGAATATCAAGTAGAGTGGAGCATGTTTCTAATCAGACTGGCTTTATTTATGTAAAAATTTGGCATGTGTCAAATTTTGATATGAATCTAGGAAATGTCTCATTGCATTTTTTATATATTTCAATGTTCTACTTCTCTCATAGGTTCTGTATGCTCAGAACTTAGAATTTCTTAATTCTGCATTATAGTGGGGAAAAAATTCCCTTGGTTATATGATAACCCAAGGCAGTTATGAATTGTTGCATGTCAAATTGAAACGGTACAGTTTTCATGTTGAATACGCGATGTCGATGATAAGGCCATGAAAACGTTTGCAGGCGTTTCCATAACAACCAAACACTATACAATGAATATTATTGATGTCAATTTGCCAAATGCGGTTTTAATTCAAATTCAGATGTCATTTTGAAGAAATCTATATAAGTAAAACGTCAATATAATTAATTGAAAAATTGGTGAAAACTCAAGTAACGATGATTTAGAGATGATATGTACCCCGCCTGAAGGTAAAATTATAGAATTGTTCTAATTACTTACCTAGGTGTTTTTTTATTATCATTATTTGCCATGGGTGAGAAATATTAATTCTCATTAGGGGAATGAAGTGAATGATAGCAATTTCTCAAGTTAGTAGTGAAAAAACGACCTTATCCATTTATTTCCTCCCATTTGGCCTATACACTGTCATTTCGGGAATTGGCTTCTTGACAGTGACAAACGTCAAAATCAATTAAATAAGTGAAATAAGGATTATTTTTGAAAACAAACACAGAGTTACTGCCAAATTTCTATTTGAGAACTGCTTAATTTACACCCTGTACATACAGGGTGGCCCATTAGTGTGAGAAAGTAGAGTATCTCGCCTATAAATTTTGAGATAAAAGTTATATGGTTTACTTTGTTGCTTATTTCAAAAATATTTTGGAATATACAGAGAGTTCGTTTGAAGCGAGGCAATACAAATTATCATTTTCTTAAGAGAACCCTCCTGTGAATTTTTTCATCGTTGAACTGAGCAGAATGTTTCATATAAGAGGGTATTACCTTTTTTCAAAATTTTGCGATGCTGTCAAGTTATTGCTGAAAGAAAGAAAATCTTCTGATAAAAACAGACCACAGTAAGTGCTATTAAAAACTTTATGAATTTAATTTTTTTTAAATCTGTTTAAAATATGGTTTTCCGTTAATCAGCTGTCACACCCCTACAAACGATAACTCACAGAAGTCTAAACTTGTGCGAGCTAAGGACTAACGAGGTCTTACCTTTTAAATTGTGATTCCTAACACTGGTTGGACAATAGCAAGTGAAAATCGATCATTCAGCCGGGGGCTTGAACCAACGACCAACACGGTGGTCGATTTGAGTGAGTGAACAAAGCACACACGTCGAACCAACATGCTACCGTACACAAAAATATTTGAGACATGCAATACCTTGAAACGCAATGTCGATATGGACTGAAAATTACATTTCTCAAACAAGAGATTTCATACAGAGGCATCAACTTGACAAAATTCAAATATCAAAAACTTTTATTTTCAAATGAAACACGCAGTATACTATTCTACCATTTCAAACAGCAACTGACTATTGCACCACATTAAAGAATTGTACTCTGTCGAGAAACAAACCATAATGAATGAATAATCATTTTTATTTCTCTATCACTACCACTAATACCTAACATAACTCAGGGCTACTCAAACTATCGAAAGAAACAACGTGTCATCGAAATGTGCCATCATTTGTCTTCATCGACATCATCGACAATAATGCCAGTTCACACTCGGCCATTCCTGATGATGGCTGCTATATTTTAACTGAAACAAAAAAATTCGATAATTACTTCATTTGTTCGAAGGAACCAGAACCCTCAATGTTTTATCAGAGATTCCATTTTTATCTAGTAAGTACTGCGGTTCGGGACTAAAATTCCTTTCACCTTCTCATGACACTGAAAGCCCAACATGGCACAGGGAAATATTTCCGATGGCCCAAAATGGTACAGGAACACGTTCCCGACGGTCCAACATGACACATGGACACGTTCCCGATGGCCAAACACGGCACGAGGACACGTTCTCAACTCTTGTTTCTATGTTTCTGCTGCTGCAATAATACACCGAAACTTAGAGAGTTTGTGCAGTTTGACCAAGACTAATGCCAGCATAATAACCCTCCAGCTCTGAATGATTCAAGCTTGTCTGATTTCTTTTCACTTGGAGAACTGGGTTCACGCAGACATAACTAGACTTCTCAATAGTATTGCAATCAAGAATTTCTGGAGAGAGAACATATTTTTCTCGAATTGACATACGATTGGATTGAAAGACATTATTTTTTCAGATTTGCCTCTGATATGCATTCGAAATCTATGTGATCACCAAATTTTACAAAAGCTAAATCTTAGATGTTCAAATAATTGCAACTGATAATGACATCATATTGCAACGAACGGTCCTAACAATATTACATTTATTTGATCAGATGCTTCATCCAAACTCAATTCTATATAAACAGATTCATCATATTATATCTAGATACTCATTAAGCAGTGTAACGATGTCCCAAGCAAATGATTTCTTTCATCAAAGTTAATAAAATGTTCGAATTAATTTGACAATTTTTCATTGTACGAATATTCATGAAGACGGTTTTCCAAACCACAGAATGTTTGACACTTTTCAGTTTCTTATTGAATTATCGCCTCTTCAGATATAACAACATCTGGATTCTCAGTAATTATTTTCTTTCAATTCTCCTTTAATGCCTTTTGAAATATATTTTACATTTATTCATCAGTACAACTAGAGTGAGAACCTTTCGATGCGCTGAGCATATATCAGTAAAATAATTTGTTATATCCTGTAGGCCCAGTACTATTTGCATGAGCCAGGTAATTACCTGGATATCCTATACTGTTGTGAATTAAGGAACAAACATTAACTCATTCCTATTTCCTTATCGCTACCACTAATACCTTACATAACCCATGACTACTCCACAGCCATCATAATGCCAATTCATATATTCAAGAATTACTTTATTGTGAAATTTTCACTGAACAAAAACACTACACGTGCTTCGCTATAGCTTCTACAGGCGTGTCTTTCCAGTCACTATTTGGGGAATGAGGTGGATTCAGATATTTCGTCAAGAAGAGTAATTCACATTACATGACCGGTTTGTAAGACTCTTCAGATATCACTAATGCTGTTCAGATATCATTATTGTTGTACAAATAGCCGATATCGATGTCATCGATAAAATAGCAATAATTGAAATAGGAATTCAAAAGTATGGAAACTGCGAACTGAGAATTTTTAGAAAGTTGCATTGTTTTTAGAGATACTAGGTCAAATGGATGTGAAATTTTGGATATACTGTGAAAAGAGGATCCAGATATTTTTATATATTATCATCTTACTTTCCAGATACATGGACTGCTGTCAACCCAATTTTCAATAGCATTCCAAACGAAGATAAAGAAGAATACCAATGCAATCACATGGCTGAGTTGAAAGCACAGCCCAATAATTTCATCCCTGTTGAAATAAATAAGCAGCAGCGATATAAAACAGAGTTCAATATGATAACAATATTTGGGAAGAAACCTTATGCGACATCTTCAATGTTATAACTGTTCTTTCGAAAACTACTTGAAAACTTATCAATCTGTGAATGAACCGAATTGTTTTTTACTGTTAATATTTCAACACAGAGTGATATTTTGTAACACTTATTTGAAGTTTTGAATATGGTAGAAAAATTTGGCATTTTTAGAATATTTTCATATAATATCCAATAAGTTATCAACAGTTAATTGAAATACAAGCAGAGAGAACCATATAACAATTAAACACACGGATATGCGTGTGTTCAATAGAAATTAACTATATTCTACGCGAAAATTTTGTGAATCCATAAGATTATCCCTAGCGCCACTGAGTTGCACTCCCACAAACGTGCCATAAATATCTGATACTATATATCCATAAGATGTTCGAAGACGACTTCCTTCAAGGTGAAATTCAAAGATGAAAACTATAAAATACATGTAGCAGTTCATAACACAGCTGTTCAAGTATTTGTTATATATTGTTACAGTATCAGAATGTTGGCCCGAAGCTCAAAACCTATCTTATCTTCATGCATTATATACAGTGGTGTATTTACCAGCAGGCTGGGTAGGCTTGAGCCTAGGACGACAGATAAAAATGAAAAAGAATCTTACAAATTTTTTCGATGACTTTCCTCTCTCACATTGCACATTCCGCGACGAATTGTTCTGGCAAGTCATACTTTTATTATCCAAAAATATCTGGGATCGACCTTTAGAATAAAAAAAATCAAACTCTCCAGCTCTTTCGTGCGTAGACTCAGGAGTAATGAACAATAATACTTACGACTATATTATCGATAATTTTGCATCGCGCAGCTTGTATTCCAAAAATTCGTTATGGAATTGAATCAGATATCATTCATAGGATTGCTACAAAATATAGTAAATGAATGAGGTTAAATTTCACTTACATGGAATACTGTCATCCTCACTGGTACACATACAATGTTTCGCCGTAAGACACTTGACTTATCAGCTCTCCAGTACCAAATCTGAATAGAATTATAATAATAAATATAGTTTAAAAAAACTAAAAAACACGCTTCTGAAGAGCATCGAATTAAAAACTCAAAAAAAATTTGTTTGAATAAGCTTAAAACAATAACGATCGAAAAATACTTGTATTATTGTGAAAAAGCGAGGGCCCTATATAATAAAAAAAATATGGCACAAAGCGCCCACGCTTTTTTCACAATAATACTAGTATTTTTTGATCATTATTGTTTGAAGCTTATTTAAAAAAAATATTTTTAACTTTTTAGTTTAGTTCTTTGAAAGTGTGAGTAGGAGATTATGGGCGATTCTAGGCCTCCCCCCACCACTATGACGTATTAATTGCTTTTTTATTGGTTTAGTAAAATCAAGGCGATGGGACT
>WOGP01005217.1:0-13326 GCA_015342065.1 Leptinotarsa undecemlineata
CAGTCTATTCTGGAGTACTGATTCCTTTCCAGAACAATCTAGCTCTCTCTCTCCTCCAATTCTTGCTTCAATTCGGCGACTTCAAGTCCACTACATGCACTTTCCTTGTCTCTTACTGTCTATTTCTCCCAAAACGGAATACGTTCACTTATTTTGATCAAGTACAGAACACTTACTTATTTTCACAAGTGTATTTTTTGCGAGAAAGGTCTATCAGTTTGTTTCCGTAGTTCGATACTGTCCACTTCGTGAAACACACTAATTTATTTTAAAAATCCTACTTCTGATCACCAATTGTAACGAATTGAAGAATTAACTGTCTTAAACAAATTTATTTTTAACAATACTTCATTAACACAAATAATTTATATACACTACTTAGCAACTAACGCTTAATTTATCTTCACTGTTTGATAATCTTTCTTTAAACGCACGATTCACTTTCTAGCTACATACTCCCTCTCTGAGCAAGGACCCGCTCATTTATACTGGTGACGAACATTCTAGAGACATCTACCAGTTTCGGTACCCATTCTTTTCGTTGCGGTTCGTCGATCGCATTCCTCCCGCGAGGTTTGGGATAACAGACAGGGCCGACTTCAGATTCATTACAATATTATTTAACCTACGTTACGGCAAGGTATAAAATGATCTCTTGTTCCACAGAAGTAGTAGATACGTAATTTTGTTCTGAATCAAGTAACCAGAATGAACGAACGGTCAGCTTAAGCTAACCCAAGCAGTGTGTGTTTCACAGTTCAGTGTTAAACAAAACGTGGTTGTTTTAAAGGGGTGTAACCAACACAGTTCAGTGTTTGAAGAAAAAACATGGTGCAATAACGGGGTATCTCAAAATTCGTCTTTCAAGAGAAAGCGGTTCAACAGGGTCGTAGCGTTTCAACGTGCGATCCCAATGAGTAACTTGTACAGGGTATCTTAAAATACGTCGTTCAAAAAAACATGGTGGTTTAATCTGAATTGCAAGAAATTCGTTCCAAAGAGGTTTGAACACAGGTCGACTGGTTGTTAAGCAGAATCTTATCGGCTAATCTGCGTTACGACAAGGGCCTACAGTATGATGTCTATTCTGAGTTAATAGTTTCGAATATTTTTCAATGAGATTACCAAGGTTTGGTAACAAATTCTTTGATTCAAAGTAATTTTGGAGGGTACCCTGTATATCATATTTCAGAAATCTTATATTTGACATAATAACAAATCTTGTATGATTTAAAATAATTTGTGAAGAATACTTCTCATAATGTTGATATAAGCTGTGTTTGATTATTTTTGTTTTCTAAAATTGGTGCGATGAATGATTAAATCATTAATTTGTTGAATCAGCCATATATGACGAGGAATCTCAGTACTTTCAATGAACAAAAGATTTGAAAGTTGCTAGAGGTAATGTAATCGTAATATGAACAGTACATATAGAAAGAAAATTCATGCAGGGATCAAAACTTCTTCAATGTTCATCAGAGTAACCTGTGCTGTTCTCAAATTAAACTAAGGTGAGTTTTTTATTGGTTCATTCATGTTTTCCATCCTACCTACGAATCCACATTCTTTGATTTCGATGAAATGTTGTCGCTACCGTCACCACAACCTCCCTACCCTCGCCATTAACGCCAATAGCTCAATCACAACCACCGCTATCTAACCTCTACAATGAAAGAAAACTTTAAAATATATGTTCTTTGTTTCTATTTTATTTCAGATGAAATTATTGAATTCTATATCTCTTTTAGAAATAAATATCTCAAAATCAGTTATCAAATTATAAGATTTTTTGGTGGGTAATAGTCAGAAAACCTTCATAGCTAAACTGGTACGAAAAGGGTTGGTGGAATAGTTTTTCTAGAATGAGAGAAAAAATTAATTTTCATGCCAAAAGAGAAGTTAACCAGCATCAACTACACATATCACATTTCTCAGTGGGAAAGTAGGTTGTTTTCAGAGGAAACAAAGACGGTGGCAAACCTCTACCTGCTGTATCGTTTGAAATTATTGTATTGTGAATGTGACTTACTTTTTTTAGGTGATACATTATGGATGAATTTAGAAAAAGATTACCTGAAATTGATGAAACGTTGAAATTAATCAAAGAAAATTCAACTGAAAAACATGCAATTAAAGCAGCAATCAACATATCAGAGTTAGTAATAAAGTTTTGAAATAATAAGTAAGTGAGAAAAGTAAAATCATAACGAAAATTGGTCAATTGAAGCGATTGAGATATTTACTTATGGTAGAAAATAATAAGGAGGTAAGGTTTGCTGAATATATGTTGATTTCTGTTTTAATAACAGAGTGAAGACAAGTGTCATCATCATGTGGAACATAACAGATTTAGTTTTTTCAAAAAAATTATTAGCAAGCACAATGCTGAAGAAAATGCCATTTCTCGAAGTGAAAACCACTTTTTGGAGTGATTTTGTGAAGATATGAAGTGGTGACGAAATAATTAGTCAAAAAGATTTTATTACACCAAATGTAGTTTCAGATTAGGGTTCGGATTTAGTTGTGTGGTATCGAGAAAATGTTATTGATGGCATATTGAATAAACAACTTGAATTTTCTGAAGAATCAACCGGTTGGTCATTATAAAAAATCTTATTGTTAGAAGTAACTATAAACAAATATGAAATTGGCAATGAAACCTAATTAAAATACCATAACAAATATCGAAAAACCAATCATGCATCATTATTCAAAATAATGATAAGCATGCTTTTTATGAAGTATAGTTAATGTTTTAACCTCCCTATTAAAAGTTATCGATCTACAACGTCTTATTCACATTACAGTATTGTATTGAATTCTGAAGGTTCAGAAATGACCGTGAAACTGAATGAAGTCAATAAATTAGAGAAAATAAATGATATTTCTGTAAATGTTTATGTCTTGGAATTGAATATTACAATACAAGTAAAAGTTCATATTAAAGCAGTAACTTTACTTACTTTTTTAACTAAATCAGATCGTCATGTTAATTCACTATTAATTCAAAACTATTATTCTCCCAAAATTATTACACTGCACCAATACCAGAGATAAAAATACTGGAATTTGGTTTCATTATTGTGGGATCAAGAATATTCTAAATTGATAGCAAGACATATCAGTAATCACAAACAAGATTAATTTATGTGATCACTGCCTAAATCATTTTTATAGCGGAGACACATTAAAAAATAACTACATGTGTGAGAAGAAAAAAACGATTGTAGAAATAGTTTTCGAATTATGACTTGCATTTTCGGTGGGCTATAATATGAAGTGTTGTTATGTTGATTCCATTTCTCATTTCAATGAGAAAGAAAGCAAACACCGTAAATTTTGGAACGTGTCACATTTGTGAAAAAATATTCAAG
The DNA here is from genome assembly GCA_015342065.1 of Leptinotarsa undecemlineata. NCBI lineage: Eukaryota > Metazoa > Arthropoda > Insecta > Coleoptera > Chrysomelidae > Leptinotarsa > Leptinotarsa undecemlineata. The sequence continues at coordinate 3,378 of WOGP01005217.1, forward strand.
GGTAATAATATTATTGTTAGGACCATGATAATTTTACAAGACAATCTAATTTTCAAAAAATTGTTCGTTATCCTATTAGTAAGTGAGCATCATAATTTGACATATTATGATGCTCACTTTTCAAATTGACCAGACGTGGTGCTCTGAGCGTGCTTCTATTAAATAAAGAAAAATACATTTCATTTACTCTCAATGATTATCATACTAGAATAAAATTCAGATTAATAGATTCATTCAGATTTATGGAGCCTCGATGAACTCGTATCCACTTTATGTATGAATAATCTCCAAAATTCTGAGTTTGAAAATTTAGATGAAGAAACATTCGTACTGATGACTAGGACTAGGAAAGGGGTGTTTCCCTAGATTATTGAAAGATTCTACAACAAATTGAATGATGTGAAATTGTGCGAAGAAGATTGTTTTCATGCACAAAATGTATTAAAAGAATTCAATATGAAAACTTTGAGAGAATATAGGTATATGAATACTGATATTTTGCTACTTTCAGTTGTCCTGGAAAATTTTAAAGAAACTGCTCTTTTGGATACCTCTTGGTATTTACAATGCCAGGATATACTTGAGATACTCTGCTGAAATATACAGAATGTAAATTACAAATATTTAAATATGTTTATATGATTATGTTTGTTGAAAAAGCAATTAGAGGTGGAATTTGGGTTTGTAGGAATCCATTCTCAGAACAATAAGTACATGCCCAACTATGATCCATCAAAGCCTAGCAAATATGTAAAGATGTAAACAACTTATACGAATGGGCAATGTCTCAACCATTACCTTTTGGAGGCTTCAAATGGGCTGATACAAATATTGTGACAATGATACCAGATAATTCATCGATGTGATGCAGTTTACAAGCATAATTCACACAAATATTTCAAAATTAACAAAGTTCATAGCTGATTTACATAATGAAAAAAAAATTCCTGCATTATAGAAATTTAAAACAAGCATTGGCTAATTGTTTAATTTCAAGTAACATTCTGGAATTCAAAAAGTCGGAATGGTTGCGACCATATATTGAACTCAATACTCGTAAGAGGCATGTAGCTACAAGTAACTTTAAAAAAATAATTTGAATCAGGTAATATTTGTATGATACTATTCTATAATGCTATTCATGTAGCAATTGTTTCCTAAATTATCCAATCCAATTTTCTTCCCAAGATTTGTAAGAAAAAACATGTTTTACAGAATCTGTATAAGAGTTCATGAACGAATAACAGAGATCCTGGCGATAAACACAAAAAGTTTCATCCGCTACTGGATGGAACAGATAGTTGTTACCGAGATTTTAGTATTTTTTCCGTTTCAATTTTTCACCAGACAATGTTGCGATTCCAGCAGACTTCGAATTTCCGGCTAGATGGGAAGCCCCGACCGTGTCAACGCAAATGAAGGTTTACCGTATTTCCATGGTATCAGAGACATACCATCTGGTCGTTTACCATCATCTCGACTGGTACATAAGTGTTCCAGAATGCAGGAACATCCGCTGAGATCATATCCTTTCAATATGTCGTTCACCTGGTGATGTCGAGATGTACGCGCTGCATTTATCTTGCAACTTGAACCATGTCTACCCTTCTCATCAACTATACTATCGCTAACACAAGTATGAGGCACACAAATAGATATACCCATCCTAAGTCCTACTGCTGTTCTCAAAGATTCATCGTCTGAAGCAAGAGATGCCGATTCCTTGATCATTGCTGCTTTCAGACGAACCTTATCGTATAAACTTGTAGATTTAAGAAGTTTATCATGTATAATGTTGGGAAGAGGTCGGTCCCATGCACTTTGCATTTCGTATTTTATTTTTATCTGTAGGAGCAATATTACTTGCGGCATGCCCAAGTGATTCACCTTCAGCATAAAAAACGTCTTTGATATTGATAAATATGGAAGAAAGGATGGAATCGATAAGATCAGAAGTACTATTGACTGACGAAAGAAAATCTGGTAAAGTTAAGGAAGAAGCCGAACGTAGTCGTCGTGTTACGTTAATTATCAAATTCGTCAAGCTCTAACTCACTTGACCAAGTGGGGAAACATCTTAGGGTGTACATGAATTTTGGAATCGCCAAACAATTATTCAAAAGAGCAACGTGTTTAGGAAGTTCATTCAATCTGGTGGTCAGCAATTTAGTGATTCCCGTTTTTCTCTAAGATATTCTTAGAGTAAATCTTCAGAAAGAGGAGCACCCAGAAGACTCCATATATACTTTTCCAAAATTCAAAATGATGGATTCGGAAGTTCAAGTCCAAGATATTCTGAATAATCGATGATTTTTTCTAAATCCTTTAAAACAGTGTTTTCATCGCCAGAGATTGAGTAATCGTCCAAATACCAACAATTAAATTCAGATGATAAGAACAGGTCCTAAGGGATCACCTTGTTGAATTCTCTCAGACAGAATCAGATGTTCACCAAAACTCTGTTACACTGCCCGTGGCAGATTGTATCGAAACTTCAAAAAGCCAGTAAGAAAGAATTACAAAAGACATGTAGTTAAAGTGTATATGACTGTATACAGGCCAATTTAGCTATTATGAATCAATTTGCAAAAGAAAACAGGATATAACTACATTCTCGTAATCATTAATCCTTCTGGTAAATATGTATGGGCTGTACCAGTGAAAAAAAAAATAGTAAAGATATTACTGCTACTATGAAATATGTATTAGGATAAATGACCACTCCACCAAAAAACTTACAAACTGATATGGGGCAAGAATTTTACAACAAATACTCTCAAAATCTGATGCAGGAATATGATATAAACCATTATAGTACTTTTTCAAATTCAAAAGATAGAATTGTGAACGCGGAATTTAATCTTCAAAACCATCATAATGAAAATAATTGAACTATCGGGTATCTTATAAATGAATCAGTATTGTAAAAAAATACAACAACGCTGAACATTCTACAACTAAGGTGATGATACCAAGCAAAATGAATGATGGAAATGATAGAAATGATCAATAATAATAATAGATTAGCATATAAGATTTCGCTTAACAACCGCTGACCTGAGTTCGAACCACTGTGAAACGACTTTTTCTCGATAGAGATGAAACGCTATTATGCTTTATTGAACGACGTATTTTGAGACACCTTAAATGCGTTTCTTATTGGGATCACACATTGAAACGCTGCGGCATCGTTGAACCGCCATTTTTCACTTGAAAGACACCGCCGTAAACTTCATCGAGTTTTTTTCTCTTCGAACACTGAACCCATGAAACAACCATATTTTTTTCATTGAACACTGAACTGTTGAACATACTGCTTGAGTTGGCTTAAGATCACTTGATTCAAAACGAAAATTACCCCCTTACTACCTCTGTCGAACAAGACAATATACTATAGGCCACTTTCCAGAGGGGCTCAGATAATATTACATTAACTAACGTCTTCGGAGCGGCATAGCTATTGAGAAATATTTATTAAGCACTTAGTGCAGTAAAGATTGACAGACATCAAGCCCTGAAATTTTCAACATATGTTCCATTCAAATGTTATGAAATGAAATTTAGAAATTCTAAATTCTTTGTAGCGCTACACACCTTCAGTAGGAAAAATACGGAAGTTAAAATATTCACACAATTGTTTTTTCATGCAAATCCAAAAATTTCTCCACAGAGGAAATTTCTTCTAGTTCTTATTAAATAATATTGGGTACAATTGATTTTTAAATTATGAACTATACTGACTATTGAATTATTTCTTGGGAAATTGCAAATAAGCATAGAATGAAAAAATGTATTGATTGATTCTCTCTCTCTCTCTCGAATACTCGATTCTTTTAGACTTCGAAATACTTATCGTTACAGAAAACAACGCATGTTTACCACTTGTGCCAAATATATACCGTCTTTGATATGAAGACGCACCTTGTATACTTTACTGGATGGTTACATTGCCGCCATGTTTTTTTTTCAATCTGGTTTTTTATTCATCACTCTGAATGACAGCCGACAAAACAACCACCATCACTATCATTGAATAACATTCATTTCCAACATCTCACGTTGGTGTCGAAGCTAAGGACAAAGCCTACCAGTTCGCTGCTGGCAGTCACCGAATATCGTCGTTTTACTCTGATAGCAACGAAAAAGTGACCTTGTATTTTATTTACAAATATTTTTGTGATCTTTCTTAGTGAATCCAATGTCCCATGAAAATAACTCTTCAAACATCGCTTTTACTAAGTAAAAAATTCACTGCATTTTCAAATTGATTTTTCGAAAGGGACATTTTCAACACTCTCCGACAGAAAGTGTAAATTGAATAGAAGTCAACAAAATTCCCGTGAGTGTTGGTATATCTTACTCTAAATCTTCAAAACAGGAGAAAAACTAATTTACCTGGAGGCCCAGATTGTGATAGAGATAATCTGCTGAATGACACACCTCTTCACTAGGCGGGCCTAGCAGCAGCAAAGTGAAAAAGATATCTACAAGATCACAGGAAATATCTGAGGTTTTTACCAAACCCAAAACGCAACAGGAAATATTTGTGAATAAAACTTTTGCGATACAGAACATGAAAACACTAACTGGTGAACATGAACAAGAAGGCTCTACCTTAGAGCAACCCGACCTCAATTTTGTGTCACAATACGGAACAGAGGAGGGTTCAGGTTTACAAGGTGGTCCCAAAAACTACATAAACTAGGGAATCCAAATAAAGGAAATAAATAATGCAGGAAATAGAAGAAAGATGAAAGTAAACGACAGGAGAAAGCGCCCTTTCCACGACCTTCACGACCACTATGTAGTGGGGCCGGGTCGCAGCCTGCGAGATGGATGAAGAAACTTCAAAAATAACACAGCTTATAAAAGTTGAAGTACTGCTTAATCTCGGAACACTACTCCCAGAAATTGAGACCGACACTTTTTGTAGATACAAGAAATGGAAATGGAAAGTGTCGTACCTACAAAAACCAATAACATCGTGAAAATGCCGCATGTCTTCTCGGAGGAGACACTACGCTTCCAGAGATACTATACACCAAATTTCCGAAAAGATGGACAATATTCCTATAGGCCAGGAAAGTGTAAGCAAGGCTCCTTTGTCAAAAAGACAACTCAGCCCCACTAGGTTCAGAGTAGGAGATAGTTGTGAAGAATATGAAAACTAGAGTAATCAATGCTAATAACAAACCCAAGATACTTCTTCTCCGAAAGCAGAGCCAAACCAAACAAATTGCTAAATCTTCAAGCGATGAAGAAGAAAATTAAACTTCAAGAAAGCGGAAAAAGAGAAGGACAATGATACCTTCCAACTCACCGCCTTCCCGCCTATCACTAGAACAATGATGGATGCAGCAAAAAATGCATATAAAAAGTACGAGATTCAGGAAAAAATCAATGCAATTCAAAAGGGAATTCTCTACAAAATCAACAGCATGCAATGCGATTGCAATGTATTTTTTTCTATTAACACTGATGAGGGAAAGCCAAATGGAGGAGGAAGTGAGGAACTATTACAGGGACCGGTGCCACGACACAAACAGAGATGAATTTGTGATTCCCAGGAGGTTTGCAAGAAAAGCCTTTACTACAATCCAACAAGACCACATCAGAATCCAAAACAGGTATGAGTCCTTGAGCGACACGGGAGTAGAGACAGGTCCCCCGACATCTTTTGAGGTCAGAACTAGGAGGCCGACTAAACCGAAAACGAGGACTCTTCCTCTAATTGTTGTCCAAGGTATGATACCTATGAACAAAAACGTAATGCAAAATTTGAAGAAACAACTGAAGGAAGAGATCTTGGTAAAATACACGGCAGATCAACGCTTGTATATGCGCATACACGTAAGGATCATTATTCAATCGTTAACACAATTCGAGGCGCACAAGCGAAATTTTACACGTACAGCCTACCGGAGAACAAAACACATGCGTTTGTCCTCCGGCGGTTGGAACACCAGTAGAGGAAAATGAGGATGATCTACAAAACGAATGCAAAATCATCAACGTTTTGGCCGTATATAGGTTGAGGATAGGCATATACGATATAGACCTATAAATGGTCGTAACTGAAAAGAACGTAACCTTCAATTTTTTGAAACGCAACGTCTCATGTGTCCACCAGGGTCACATGGGAGTTACGATATAATACCAGGAAGCTGGTACAATGTCATAGGTGCCAGCTTTAGGGTTATGCTACGAATAACTGCTTCAGGGCCCTGAGGTCAAAGTGTGCTGAGAGGCACCAGACATACAAGTGCCAGAAGCCCAGAATGCAGTCAGAAAAGTGTTCTAACAGCGGTGGAGATCACCCAGCCAATTACAGGGACTGTGTAGTCTACCGAGAGACCACCCCACCCCAAATACAAGTTCAGGAAGCAGCCCCTGAACTGGTCTTTGCGTCACCTCCTGAAGTTAACCCATTGACCTACAAAACTGGGATGCAGTAAGCCCCTGGATTACCAACGGTGCAAGGATTAGACCCACGATAGGCGGTGCAACCTCATAGCAGGAGCTAGCCTACTGGAAGCGTTTGCGACATTCGCGGGCGGTTTGAGCAAATACAACTTCTGCATGCAGACTGAATGTGATCGGAATTTTCAACACCTGCTTGTTTGCGGTAACAATAATCCCGATGGACGCTTTACTCCGCATGGTTTGGATAATCTGTGTAACAAGGTGGGGGAGACCCAACGCCGGAAAGTGTGAGTGGAACTTTCACAATCTGCCAAACATCAATTGCAAGACGCTGCAAGAGTAATCTCTGAACGATAACATTGTCGTTCAATAACCCAAGGAGCCGATACACTATCCTTGGAATGGTACGTCACCCTCCACTGTCCAGTGCTCTTCAATCTAAACACCCTATCTTGGCACAACTACAAGTATCATGAAATAGTCGAAACTATACAAAATACCTGTCGCAACAGGGTACCATGGCACTCTCGATAGTACGGGAACATAAATATCTAAAACGCTAATAGGGATTGTATAAATGATTTATCAATATAATGTTATTCTGAAAAACCAGGGTGCATAAAAAAGTCAACGACATTCGATATATTTTACGGTATTTCCTTGTCGAAAGGCATTTACAATCGGATTGCTGAAAAAAAGTATGCTTACATCGAGAGTTGCAAACTTGTACATATCAATCTACAAATAGTAACAGGAGGGGCGGCATAGTAGCAAATAAAATACATAAACAATAGAATAATAGCTCATACATAGTTACACAAGAGATAATATTCAACACAGATATCAATACGAGCTGGGTTTCATTTCGGAAACTAAATGTGTGAAATTTCATCTTAATCAATACTCAGGGTGATAAATATTCGAGATTCACCTACCCGGTGACTGAATACGTCGAATGTAGGACGATATATGGATTGGAAACTATGAAAGTACTCAACAATCTCAAATATATTCAAAAAATGGTTCAATACAATTGACTTATCAATTATATGTCAATGACAGTTATTTGACAACTCTTGTTAGAGAGAATACAATGTGTACAAAAAAAGTATAACAAATTCATAAAATGAACTATCTGCGACATACTCCCACCTTGAGTTGTGAAACCTTGTTTACCAACAACTCAAATTGCTATTAAGAAAATCTTTGAATAGGTTTAACTTTTCTACCATATCTAGTAGTTATCGGAAATGGTTCAGGATTTTTGAAACACCCGTTGTCATTTTCTTTGGTTTCTTCAGTTTCTTTACTTTCGGTCTCTCTTGTAGAAACTACTTGGCCTGATATCTAAGTTAAGTCCAAATCATCAGCATAATTCATCTCCAGTGGATATACTCGTTGTAGAGGCCCCAGTACTATTCCCTTCGTTGTCTTCAGTTTGACCAGACGGGTTTTATTATCCCTGCCAGGTATCAGCTCTTGAACATACGCCAAAGGCCATTCCATCCTTTTGATATTGTCGGTTCCTATCAGAACGACTTCACCAATTTTGATTTCTCTCTGTTTTTCCGATGACAATTTCAGCTGACCGAGATATTCATTTCTAAATCTCCTACGAAGATATTTTTCAGTTTCATTTTGTATCTCAGATGTGTTCTCAGATATAAACTCTCCACGGCGTCCAAATCCGGAAATATCCTTGAGGAACATAGCAGGAGTCAAAGGAACAAGATATTTGCTATCTTTGGACATATAAGTGAGGGATATCGAATTTAGTATAGATTCACAATCGCAAAGTATCGCAAATAACTCCTCGTATGTCAGACTGGCTTTTCCCAAAACTTTTCTCAGTAGATCCTCCATAATTCCAATTAACCTCTCTCACCACCCACCCCACCAGGTAGTTATTGGAGGATTGAATTTCCACGCTATCCTCTCGGTGGTACTAGTGTACCACCGTAAGCGGTTATCATTTTCCAATCCAATTGTGAAAAGGCATTTTCAGCACCAACAAAATTTGTGTCATTGTCGTATACAGTCGATGGTCTGATGGTTACAAATCTTCTGAATGATTGTAAGAAAACATCTATAGACAGTAATGAGAGGAGTTCTAATTAAACAGCTCTATAGAAGGCTTGGATATAGGCATATCCAAGCCTTTTCTCCAGTTCGAATGTAGAGTGGACCGGCTAAATCTACACTGATGCCTCCCAAAACTTCTTCTTCTTCGCATTTCTTCGAACCATTTCAGAAAACCTTCTTTGATGTCCTTTTGTACCTCAGTATTCCATCCTGTTTTCAATTCCCATGTCTTCTACAATAATATCTTGGGATAAAGATAAACTGGGCATGAAAATCCAATGGGATCGAATATTCGGTGAGCTATCGACAAAATAACCCGTTTTGTTATCATTTCAGTATGAATATCTCGAAACCATTCTGTGATGTCAACTGCAATGTATCAGAGTGTCTATTCCAAGAAAGTCCAAAAACCGAAGAAAACTTGTTGTCATCAGCTGAAAAACCATCGAAGACAGAGTGCTCCCACCCTCTCAGATCAAACTTGGCATTAGCAAATAGCCTTGTAGAAACTTCAATGAAATTCAGGATTTCTTTGTCTAGTGTCTAAGCTGACAACGCAATTATCTATATAAAAACCTTTTAGTAATTGAGTTATCATGTTATTATTTTCGGAATTTTCGAGGCAACTTCTCAAATGGCATTCGATTGGAGCTCTTAACAGAAACGGGCTATAGGAAACCCCGAATACAACCCTTGTATGTCGATATGTTTTCAGCAATCCTGTATCATCTAGCAAAAGGAAACGCAAAAAATGTATTTCTTTGGGATTCAAGTTAATCTGCAAGAAAGCTTTTTTTATGTCAGCTATGAGTCCAAATCGTGAAAAACGAAATCTCATCAAAAGAGTTGGTATTATTTCAATGATATTAATACCCTTTTTGAAGCACTGTTTTGAAGATGGCTGATTTTTTCTGTAGAGAAGAGGCATCAAAAACAGGTGTGATTTTTGTAGTCGTGCTATTTTATTTTACCACGTGGTGATGTGGTAGATAATGCTCTTTTTCAAGTAAGTCCGTCTCGGGTACCTCTTCAATTATACCCTCGGTTTCCCATTCTATGAAAATCTGGGCATGTTGATCATGTAAACCATCTGAATCAAGTTTCTTCAGCAAGGATTCTAATCATCTTCTGGCTGTTTCATAATTAATCGGTAAAGGAGGATGATCTTCGAGCCAAGACAGACAAACTTCGTATCTGCCATCTTCGTCTCTAACAATGTTTTTCAAGAATCGAGACATGACAAATTCTTCGATTTCTTTCCGTGTCCTCTTTTCTGACGGATCAGAAATCCCAAGCACATCCAATGACCATAAGTCAGCAATCGATTCGTATTTGGAAAACATGGATCACTATCGATGATTTCGGAGTTTCTTCATGGTTTTCTTTGATTTTTCCCATCAGGGTCCAACCATATAGAGTTTCAATTGCTACTAGGCCGCATTCC
>WOGP01005218.1:0-13326 GCA_015342065.1 Leptinotarsa undecemlineata
AGAATGTCCTAATCATATCACTTTGATGAATATAGAATATGATTTGCCCAAAGAAGTCGATATATCAAAGTGTCATCTCTAAATTTACCCATATTGAATCCAGAAAAGATTATTTGTAACAGTTTTGTTTTATTTAATACCCTTAACTTGATAACCTATAGCAAATCAGGCACCGCGCTAACTTAATCCGATACTGGATATTAATGTCAATTTATTTCAAAAAACCCCAAGTTCTACAGAATCCATAGCTCAGAATTTACCTGCAAAAATCTCTCATGGTTTCAGATCTGACTGTAAAACAGTTGCAGTTGAATTGCAATGGAATCTCTCAGATCATATAACAATATTGAAATCCATTCCGTAAATGAAGGAAATGGAAATGGCACAAGGTATACGGTAGTCGGTTGGTCTGCGTGAATGGTTCGTTCTACTTATTCAATCTGCCGCTATGTAGAACAGTGGTTCGATCCCAACGATCTGATGATCGGTGTTTACTGCTTATCGTCCAACCTGTGCTAGAAATCACATGTTAGAAAGATCTCATTAAATTGTTGTTCATGAAAGTTTCTACGGAGATAAAGGGGCATGAACAGTTTGGTGAATAACAAAAAGAGGTAATTTCACTTGTTTCAGTGGTGCACATTGGTAGATAAGACCTCGTTGATTCGTGCTTGCACAAGTTTCAATTTCTGGGGGTTGGTGTTTTTAGGCGAACGACGTCTTCCAACTTTATATATATTTTTTATATTTATATTTATATTTCACTAAATTGTCATCATAACAAACAAAATTTTTATTTTCATATACTTAGAAAGATCAGACAGCCAGTCCTACTGACCAACATAAATTCATAAGGAACATAACAAATTATATCTTCTATAGTAGTTAATAATAAACTCTGTAATTTTCGATTGTATTTCTTACGAAAAAAAATTCACCTCTCAGAACTGCAGTAGCAATATAATATATGAATATTAGGAATATGAAAAGTTATTCAAAAGAATAAACAACGATCCATTATCAAAATTACAGGCAAAATTTTCACCACAATATTTCAATTTATTAGGCTTTTGTTAATTAGTTAATTACCTAGAAGGCAATGAGGCTGCTGGCTCCATTGCAAATGAGGGTGCTGCAAGCAGGTTCATCGAGAAAGAACCTGTCATTGTCATCGCTTTATGCTTTGCCAAACAAACATTGAACACCTGGACGGCAAGAAGATTTATGGACTTTTGGCAAAATATTCCAGGATTGGCTCACTCTAAGGCGTTCATTCACTCTTATAAGTTTGAAACCAAATAGTTCGTGGACTACAGTAGGGACAAACCACGATATCTAACAAGTCTTCTCACAGGTCACTGTCGTCTGAATCATCATATGCAGAGACCCGGACTGTCGGAAGACAGTGTGTGCCGCCTCGGTTTAAAAAATGATGAAACAGCAGAGCACATACTTTGTGCCTGCCCCGTTGGCATTTTTACGTTTCCTACACCGTAAATGCTACTGGTTGCGTTGACGAGCTAGGAAATGTACTGCACGCCAAGCTCTCCCTTCCCTAGACAGTGGGCGCTACAATGCGTGATTCATACTCAAAATGCCTGTCAGTAGGTCATCGTGGTAGTAGTAGGTATTAGGTTGTTTCGAACCGTAATAAAAATGAGCTAGGTAATCATTTGTAATGTATAATTTCAATTTAATGTGTCATATACATACATTCTCATAGTAGGTACCATTGTACTTATAATAGGTACTTAATAAACACCTATTCAATAAATATGAATAAATGCAGAAATATGTATACAGGTAGCATATTTCAAGGTTTATTTCCATGACCGATAGCATTTGGTTGATTGAGCTCAATATTTTTACTTAATGATCTCATCTATTTTGATCTCTCCTTTTTGTTTCTTGAAACTTTCAACTTTGAAGGCCTACCTGCCTGTATTGCTCTAGCGCCAGCATGTTAACTTCTATTTGCCCAGCGTGCAATAGAAGTAGGATGGACTTTTTTTAAAATTACAAATGCTTGTAAAGATATTGGGAAACTACTCAATAATTTTGATAGTTTCGAATTTCTTATTGAGTAACATTTGTGTTCTAACATGAATTTTGATTGATTAACTTCAGCAAAATTATAGAAATTGTTTAGGTTTAATTTAAATTTTGATAGTTGCATCTGGTACTCTGCTGATAATTCATTATCATTCAAGGTATTTTCCAACATATCACTTGATGTAGGCAAAACTGTGTTATTTGCTTGAATTCATTTGGTGAACTCATTATTTTTAACTAAATCCATATTTTCCTCCATTCCTATAAAAGAATCGACTTCAGTATCTAAAGCTAATGTTGCTAACTCAACTCGGTCTTGAAAATTCAAATCAGGTGTATGTAATAGATTCACAATACGGTAGTAAACTGCGCAAAAATTTTTACAAAATTTGCCTCCTGATGCTCGATATGGGCAATTACATTGTTCTGTTTGAAATTTTACAGTGTTCGTTTTAATTATGAATTAACAGTATATTCAAAATCGTTTTCTCAAGCAGCATCCACTATCTAGGAAACGGAGTGTTTGGCACTCAGTACATTTCCTAGCTCGTCAACGCAACAAGTAGCGTTCACGGTGTAGAAAACGTAAAAATGCGCCCGCTGCGGACCGAATCAGGTTTTCAGAGTTTGGCAGAATCGCACTCTTACCATCTGACCCAAAAGATTAATTACCATATAAACTAATCGCCTTCGTTTAACAATAGTGTTACTTTAGTGTTAACCCATCTTGTTACCGAGAAATCTTTCAGTTCGAAGTAGTGAGAATTTAACTTAGTGATATCCTCTGGTCCTGGGTAAATTATTGCCATCCTGTCGAATTCTCACTACGACAAATTCTCCTTACATCGAATTCCCGCTACGTCGAATTAGCATTACGTCGAAATATCAATTTGTGATTCTATTTGATTATATTTGAGATTCGCAAACTCTAATGTTACCATAACGTCAATGATGGGAATGCAATTCCCTGTAACGACAATTCGACGTAACGGGTATTCGATGTAGTGACAAGCACTCGGTCATAACATCAACAGTCCAAAACGGTAGTGCTAGCCTATCGACAAATATTCATTACGTGTATGTATGCATAAATATATATAAATAGAGGTTTTCAAGTGAGGTAATAACCTCCATCCGAAACGGAAAGTTATTATCGATTTTCTTTCAACTTTATAATGTAGTCCGTAGCTTGGCGCTTTCAACGACGGCAGTCTACTGAAGTCATCGAATATGACATGATTATATGGTTCAGTAACATTTATTATCAAGTAGGTAGTTAGTCCAGATATGCCAAAAGTCGTACTAATAGTTCTAGGAATTAGTACATTTTTACATTCATTCTGTATCTAATTGGTTAACACAATGAACGTTGTCATATTCAGGCAGAAAACTTGTAAGATACAAGTTTTTTATTGCTAGCATGATATTGATCGATAAATTCATTTAGACGAGGAAATACATATCTGTGCTACAACATAAACACCTTTTTAAGAGGATGCTATTTCCTGGTAAAGCTACTTTTTCGAATGTTAAACGGTGAAATTTCAATTGGGCTAACTGGGATGACTGAGACTCAGTCATCTCCTGATGATGCTAACTTAGTCAGCTAAACGCGCGTCGGGAGGCAGTAATTCAGTTCCGGTGTGGAAACGTAATTCAGTATATACTATTTTCAATTAATTATCATTTGAGAGATCACGATTATTTCAAATTATTGTCGTAAAACTCCGAAGAGACCAAAAAATAAATAGCTTCTTTAAGGTTAGGTTATGTTAGATACGACTGTGCCGAACTCAAAAATCCTGATTCGGTCTCCAGCGGGACAGGCACAAAGTATGTGCTCTGCTATTTCCTTATTTTTTATACAGAGTCGACACACATTGTCTTTCGACAGTCTGAGTCTCTGCATATGATGATTCAAATGACAGTGACCTGTAAGAAGGTCTGTTATACATCGTAATTCATCCCTGCTGTAGTCCAACAACTGTTTTGTATCAAGCTTCGAAGGGTGAATAAACGCCTTGGAGTGAGCCGATTCTGGAAGATTCTGCCAGAAGTCTATAAATCTTCTTGCCATCCAGGTGGCCAAAGCCTAAAGCGATGTCAATGACAGGTTCTGGTCCGCTGAAGCTGCTTGCAGCACCCTTCATTCCAAGGGAGTCAGCAGCCTCATTGCCTTCCTGGCCAATTTAGACGTTGCTCGGTAGGAGCCCAAGAGCTTCCAACACATAACTCAATAGCGTAAATTTTCGCTAACTATCTGCTTTTAATATTTTTTCTCCCGGAGGATCCAGTCCTCTCTACTCGGGAACAGTACTTTATAAAGCAGTTCGTAGTTGACAGTTGGAGGCATAAAGTCAGAGGTTATTTCCAGAATGTTGTGACTTCCAGTGTTAACCATCAGTCTGTTCCACTCTGCATTACATTGATTTGTGCAATTGGCATATGCAGTCCATCTAGTCCATCACCAGAACAATGTGGAGAGGAGGTAGATCAAGAAGGATCTCCATGGCCGCTGACAGTGTGGTACTGATGGCATCACTGATGGTCAGACAAGCCTGTCTCTGTAAGCCAAAGATATTCCCCTGGACCGGTTATTGTAAAGCCTTCGGCCACCAGGAAATTGTACCATAAGTGATCATTAGTCTGACAATCATCACATAAATCCAAATAATGGATTTGTTCGAGACCTAAACCCCACGTTTTACCACAAATCCTTCGACATGTCCATTGGGACAGGCTGGCTTTGTGTAAAACGTTTTCCGAGTGAGAGTTCCAGGTGAGTTTTTTATCAAAGACAATTCCAAGATATTTCACCTCCGTTCCAAATGGAATGACATCACCGTTAGTGGCGTTAGATCGTCCAATTTTCTCCTCCTGGTGAAAAGGATTATCATAGTTTTGCATAGTTTGTCAGACATCTGCTTCCTCAGGCATCAACTGTAAACAGCGTCCATCGTGCTTTGGAGGATATTACAATCCACCCTTTCTGACGTGGACCTTGCCAAGATGACAAAATCATATGCCTAAGTTTGCAGTTCTACTTTTCTTCCGTCGAGGGCATCAAGCAGACTATCCATCAGGACCGACTTCAGAAGGGGAGATAGTACCACACCTTGAGGGCAGCCTCTGGTGACCCTGAAACTAATGGCCTCGCCTAGAAGATTCATAGTTGCAGATCTGTTCTTTTAGTTTAACCCAAATTTCTGAAGAAAATAAAATGTGGCTCCAATATCTAATTATTTTTGTAGTTTGACACCTTTATTATATGTGATGTTTTATAACTTTGATTTATTCAATTTGTGCCGAGCATATAAATGAACTTTTTTGAATACTTATGTCTTTTAAAATGAGATTGAGCGTTCATTGACCAATATTTTCAAGGTAACCTGGGACATAACAAGAAAAGAACCAACCAGACCCATCAGCCATCCTCGCTGTCCAGAAACAACCAAGTGGTGCCTAACAACTCCAGCGTGCAGACTAACCAAGATTCCATCCAAACTGTGAACAACTTGGTTCCTGTTTCCTGTTATCCTGAGGTGCCTCAAAGAGCGAACATGCTACCAGCTCTGCCCGTTCCACCGCGCCGACGCCTCATCAGTGAGATGGAACTGGCGAACGCTCTTTCGGTGTTACAGCAACAACAACGATGTGCTTCTAGAAGGCCCCTGTACCGCAGAAGACGAAGAAGTGTCGTGCATCGACCTAAAACTCCGGCCCTCTCGCCAATTAGAGAAAGCGGCCTCTCGAATCCTGCCTCTCCGTCCCGACAGAACTGTACCGTGTCCGCTGTTAGCGGAACCGGCATTCGTCCAATATGAACCGAACCATTATTGAGTCTTGAATATAACCAGCCGTAACTGATTTCCATTGAAGACTGCGGAAAATGAAATGATACAAGTGATGCGTCTCGAGATATTTACTTAAATCAAAAATGGGTCTTTTTGAATGTAATGAAAAAACTTACTTTTTTCATTAAGTATAATATCGGATGATTGGCTTAACGAAACAAGTAATATTGGATAATTCTCAAAATGTGAAACTGATTCAGTATACGTACCAATGATACGTAAACGGGTGTATCGTTCATCCAAAAAGAACGTCCGAGACGATAAGGAATGGGAAATATCTTGATTTCATAATACAGACTTGTGAAAAAATTGATTACTGCAATAACAAAAAATAGTCACAAATATACAAATTTTATTATTTGTTTACAAGAATCTAATAGACAGTTTTTCAAAATGACTAAAGATATTTGGATTACAGAGAGCCAGTGGGATAATGATGTATTGAGTATCATAAATTGTGACCATGCTCACCTTTTCCAAAGATCCGAAACGTACAAAGAAATTTCTTTGACGGTAAAGAAGCCGGTTGGGTTAGCGTAAGTGATTCAAATATTCTAAATATCAGAGGTTTCTCGTTTTGCCTTGGGTGAAAACGAAAAACTCAGCAAGCTCATTGAATACATTTCCATCTATTAATGTATAATGAAGTTTCCATACATTTGTAGAAACCCAAAACTGCTTTATAGCTATCCACACAACATTAATTAACCCTATCATTCTTTGGCGATCGTAGGCAAAGAGCAAATACGTATCTCTTTGCCTGATCACCGAAGACAAAATCACATGATTGACCATCAGAAATGCATTCCATTCAACTATCGGTATAATATCATCTTCCAAATGACGTATTATTTTCGCCAAAAATTCTTCTACACCAAAAATTTTAGGGGATTAAAAAAACTAAAGTTACATTTTATAGAACAATATGTGACATATTCTCTGGGTTCCATAACAGAAATTTGGGAGGAAAAAAAAAACAAAAAAAACATTTCATACAACTATATTATTTGACTTTTTTTTTGTTTTCCATGAGTAATGCAACGCCATCTTGCGACAATGATCCTATCGAATATACATCAATTCGTTGATGCATATTAACTAAACTGGTGTTTACTCTTAACTTGCATCTATGAGCAATCATAGTTTAAAACAGAGATAATAAACATTGATATATTAGGATTTTATAACTCTCACTATCAAGAGCGTGTTTCACTTCTACATACCTACTGGTTTTTTACCTATATGTTCTATATTGCTCCTATCAATATTATCAAAATATTTATTTGGTGAAGTCAAATTTCCATACTAACCATTATGGCGTTCAGTAATATTTGAAAGTTTTCTATTACTAATTTAATTGTTTGAAACTACAATAGTACTCCTACTACTGGAAAAATTGCAAAATTATATCACGAATTTCACAGTATGTGTAACTTGTTTCGCATTTGTAATAAAATATTTACAATTAACTTGCCTTCTCAGTTTATAATTGAATGTAAGTCATGGTTAGAAATACACCTGACAAACTATCTGTATTGTGTTAAATGAAAGTGTTGGAGTATTAAAATTCCTATTTATGTAACCGAGGATAGAAAATATACCTTCAATATTTTTCAAACAATAAAGTTATCGGTTCTACAAATTTTTCCTATCTTGATAATGTTCATTGTACCACACTTAACCGTATTTTATATAAGAGGCGAAATTCGAAAAAACATAAGATAATGTATTAGGTTGTTTCGAAAGTTATATCCGTTTTTATGAGTTTACTTTAAACTGTAATATCTCAGTAAATACTTATTCAATGTAATCTGAATAAGCTCCATTTGAATCAGTGTACTTTTACCAACTAACACAAGTTGATCAATTCCGTCAGCATGAAAATTGTGTTCTCGGGATTCGATGAAGTCGACGAAGGTCGTTTTTGTCTGGTCCTGATTGGCGAAGGTTCTACTCGTGAGAAAAATATAAAATTGTTTGGGAAAAATGGTGGTCGGTTGGCGATAGGTATGCGGAGTATGGTGGATTAGGCAGAATTTCGACGCTTAATTCGTTTAATTTTCGGACGGTGATTTGTGAAACGTGTGGAAGGGCGCTGTCGTGGAGCAGGATTGGACCGTTTTTGTTGGCCAGTGCCGGCTGCTGCTGGCGCAATTTTCGGTTCATTTCATCGATTTCCTCACAATAGGACTGCTGTGATGGTTTGGCCAGGTTGTAGAAAATTATAGTAAAGCACACTAACCGCCGACCACTATACAGGGTGGTTCATCAGTGTTCAACCACTGTCTTTAACGTCTCCTGTTGTTGTAGAGAATCCACTCTTCATGACACGTGCCGATCCGATTAAAAAAAAGCGTTTTGGTTGCGCAAAAGCCAAGAAGAACAGACTCTGAACGTGATAATTTCTGTAGATCGTTCAAATCGTGGGACAATCACTTTTCGAGTTTTTTGGGGGCTGACGCACAGTTCTACTGCCATCCCACTCACCGTTTGTGATGGGTTAGTCTCCACCATGACCTCAAATCCTCCTCCTGGGTTACTGTAGGTCAACTATTCGGGGCTCATCTTCGAGAATAAAAGTCTCCGGAACGAAATTTCGCAAACCAACGTCGAACAGTGCGTTAACACTATCATTGCCAAATGCCTGGTAAATTTTTCGAGCTATTTCGGTAGCGCTTTGGTTCAATTTGAATTTGAAGAGAAAAATTGGCTGAAATTTCATCCAATAGATCCAAATTTGCGTGGTGATCATGCATCTATCATTGATTGGGTTACTTTGTTGAATGAGAGTTCTTCTTTTTCTCTCTTCAAAAATTCTTTCGAAATTTTTATGATCAAATTCACTCAGAGTGAACTGAATACTGGAAAGACGTTTATGTTGTTGAATTATGGATACGCTTATTATGAAAATAGATTTCGTTAACATGATAATCTTCTATGACTTAGGCATCTATTTTTTCTCTGATATAACGTAACATTTACGATGAAATCGTGTTATCAAATCCTCATCTTAGATATCAAAATATTAAGTGAAACGAATATTTAAAATAAAAATATATTTAATCTGAAATATTCATTTAATATACACAAACATCAATCACTTGAAAACTAGAAGACATTCAAACTGACCCATTACGTGAAATTCACATTGAGCGTTAATTTTCTCTCAATTATTTCATCTGGAAAAAACGTTTCAAAAATTCTATTTGAAATTACACAAAGAAGTCGTTATGAAATTTCAATACATGAAATGTCTCCCTTACGAATGTAACAACATTGTATTGTATATTGAATAAGTGAATATATATTATTCGAAAATGAGAAATAAATGTTGCAGTAAAATGTCATCGACATGTACTAATGAATATGTTATGGTTTTTTATATAATATTTTAATCGATCTGTTATTAATTAAGATTATAAAAGTGTTTTTATGTGTGCATTCTATTGTTAATAAAATATATTTACAAGTTGGGTATTTTTTTCTTTGATACAAACAACTGTGGTCATTATGTTCCAATATTCTGGTAATGTAACTCCTAGAGAAGCATCATGATGACTATTCGTAGTCAGCCATATAAAGTAGCAAAATCGATGCACCTTCAAGTCGAATTCTCAAGAGAAAATATATGGTTGAAGGCGGACACAAATTCACATCACTGAATACTGAATTGTTTGCATACTAATAAAATGTGTTAAATATATTTTCTTTGAGCAGCACATAAAAGAAACTTTAGCAAATCAAAATTATAATATATAACAAAAATTAGGTTTATAGAATTGATTTTTTGTAGATGAAATTTGAGTTTTCCTCATTTTTGGGGGTTTTCATCATCTAGAATCTGAAAAACTCAAAATTGTAGTGGAAAACTTTGTACAGGTGTTGAAAGGGCAAACTTTTTAGTTCACCCCGATTAGTTACTGCGTAAATTCAAACTACAAAGAAAAATGTACTATTTATCAGTGAGTCATCGTCACCAATTGATTTGCCTATCAAAACAAAATACTGTCCAAATACTTATCTAATGTTCTGGAGGTCAAAATATGTCTCATTGAACATTGAATAAAATCGAATGTAAAGTCAGATAAGTAAATAACGTTAAGTAGCTATACAATTTCTCAGCTCTTTTTTGATAGAGGTAAAGACGGAACAATACGCTAAATTGATAAATACTACAAGTTACTGATAAATAATTTTTACAAATACTAATATAGTAACTTCTCAGGGTCAACCAAAAAGTTTGCCCTTTGTACACCTGTAAAACTTTCTCAGTTATAATGTCTATAATCTGTTTTTCTCTTAATTTGAATTATTTTCATATTGTAGAAGATGAAAATTCCAGAAAGTAAAAATAAACTATCATCAATTATTTGAGAGATCAAAAAAATGTAATCTAATAATCTAATATGATTGAGTGACAGCAATCTAAATAATCTATTAGTAATCTGCTAGTAAATGATTCTGAATGCTGCTTATTTCTATTAATCTTCATTGATTTGTTCAATATTTGTGAGTGGGATAATAATGATAATGACAAAAACTATTTTCATTTGAAATGATTCCGACTATTCATATTTATACACCCAACAATCTTTCGATTCTTCTAATAAGAGTAGGAATAGGTCAGGCTAGGTTAGGTCAAAAATCAGTGGATCAGTGGAACAAAATCATTTGAACAAAAAATTCATAGAACTTTGACTAAATATAAAAATATGCTAACCAAAACACAACTAAATTTCCATTTCAGTAAACCTTCTCATTTTCATTAGTTTACCAAAATACATAAACCGTATGTTCTAAATTGATCTCCCTGTCAAAAATTAGCAGACACGTTTCAGAAATGCTAAAACCAATATCAGGAAATACATAGTAACAGTTTTTTAAAAACTACAACCCTATTCATGAATGAACTTAAAAATTCAACACAAGTGATGTTCCGAATGTACCTGTTGATAATACAACTCTTCAAATCGTAAAATCCAGGTTGGAAAATTACTCAAATTTTAAACATCGAACGAAGATGGACATTAGTTCTACGTGTGTTAGAACTGTTAAGATTATAGACAAAACATATTTGAATATGGAGATGACTTTCATTAACAAGGATTTTTCATGGCTATGGGTTTCCCTTTATTTTCCATCTTAAGTGGCATATATATGGAACAATTTGTTGAGGATACACAATTGTCTTTATAACAGAGCAAAAACGATTTTCAATTCAACTGAAAATTTTAACAAAGAAGTATCATTGATAAAATCTGCTAAAAAAATTGCTAAAAGAGAACTATTATCGAGATTCGTTCGTTAAACAACCACCAACTCAACTATCACCGACACCTTTCACAACTAACGTTATACCTTAGGCACATTCCAAAACTATCTGAGATGATAAGACGAATTGTAAATAGATATGATCTTACAACTTCTTACAAAACAATACAATGAGATCTATACTTACATATACAAATCCTAATAACACAGGAGAAAAAACAAAAATTGCATTTATATATCGTGTTCGTGTGGTGAAATGTTATATTGGTGAACATCGAGTTGAATGGAACAAGAGGAGAATGATTACCCATGAACCCCACTATGACAGACGTAAACTTGAATGATCAGCATATGTTTTTTATTTAAGGGAGAGGTGTATTTCCGACAAAGATGGATCGTATTTGGCTACCTATCTTGACAAAAAATATGACGAAAAAATACTGGTATTATTCCTGTAGATTTTAAACCCCGATTACATCTAACCACTAAGATATCTAGAAATGGCTCCTCGTTGTTTTCGAATTCATTAATCATCTCAATATTTGCCGAGGGTCTGTTGGTTTCGAGTTCATTGTAATTGCATTTACTTTGCATTTTCAAAAAACCGAACATGAAAGTAGCTCTTAAAACTGCTTTCTCACTTCAACGAATGTGGAACTCAAAAGACAAACTGGTGGAAAATGAAAAGTCGTAGATATATAAAGTAGTTGTCGGAACTGTAATGAAAATTATCAGTGAAACTGAACGAGTTATTACCTAAAACCAATTTCGGAAAACACGCTGCATGTATCCGATTTCGGAAACCAGAAACTTCAAGTAGCGCTCAACACTATTTAGCATGTTGATTGAAATGAAGATAATTCATTGATGCTCTCCTTTTCTTCACTTCGACAGAGAAAAGATAACCAACAACCGTAGAAGCTAATTTTTGATCATTTAAACTTAGTTACTAATCTATCAGTTATTTTTTCCTCATTATCTCTTGCCTCAGCATTGAGGGAAAAGTTATCTGTTCTTTTTCCATAACTTTCTTTTCTTTTTTTCCAACACTAATGCCTAATTTCCTTCAGAGCAAAAATGGTCTTCTACTCATATTCTCCTAAATGACGCACTCTCATTCAAATGTTTCTGGAATGAAAATGACTATTGACAATGACTATTGTTTATTAACGACTTATGTGAAAGTTTAGCTTGTGAGCGGTTATGCTTCGCAGATGACTTGAAATTATTTTCTATAATTAAGGAAGTAGGTGATTGTGTAAATATTCAATCTCAATAAGAATTTCTTGTTGCATGGTGCAGCAATAATAAATTGAAACTCAATGTGGAGAAATGTAAAGTAGTGAGTTATAGTCGAAAAAAGAGGTTTATACATTCCCGTATGTAATGCAGGATTCAGATCTGCTGAGATGTAATGAGATCAAAGACCTAGGGATACTATTCGATCATAATTTGGTAGACATATTTCACAAAAAGTTTCAGAATCTCTCAGAGCTTATGGGTACATTGTTAGAAATTGCAGGAACTTTCATAATATTGAAGCTATGAAGCTGTTGTATTTCACCTACATACGTTCGAAAATAGAATATGCAAGTATAGTCTGGAGTCTATTCTATGACGTTCATAATATATCTATTGAAAAAGTGGAAAGAAAGTTTTGTAGACTTCTTATTTTCAGAATAAATGGTTCTTACCTGTTCTGATGGTTCTTCTGAGAGAGGTTTCAGTAATGATGTCATATATGAACGTTTGGAACTTTTTAGTTTCGAGCAGGGGTCTCCAAACTTTGAAGCCTTCGGGCCATAATGATTTTTTCAGTTCGTTCCAAGGGCCAATGTCTGCCCTTAACTATATTTCTAGACTAGGCTAGTCGCAAAGTGCGTGACCTGAGCAAACTTACGCTTTTTTGCATTTCAGTTATTATTTGTATTATTATTGTGTATTGTGACACTTAACGACATCTAGTGGCGATTAGTGGTACTATGTACTATCTACCCGGTAGGTGGATGATTCTAGCTAGTGTATTCCGATCACCTCGAGATGGCAGTAATGATTGCATATAAAAAGGCTAGCGGCGCAACTGCGAGTTAGTCTGCGTAGGAAAGGCGAAGGAAGCGAAACTGTCTATTGTGAAATAAAGTAACACCCG
>WOGP01005219.1:0-13326 GCA_015342065.1 Leptinotarsa undecemlineata
GGCGCAACTACAAGTTAGTCTGCGTAGGAAAGGCGAAGGAAGCGAAACTGTCTATTGTGAAATAAAGTAATACCTGTCAATAAAAGTATTTTGATTTGACTTATGTTAGTTGTGTATGTTAGTATGGAAAAGAAGCGAAAAATCGACAGTGTGAAGAAAATCACAATTACATAAATCTCATTAGTGTTTTTGTTTTACTGTGATTCATTTAAATTATTTGTTAGTTATTAATATGCTTAAACTAAGATACTTCAGATAAGTTTTCCTTTGTCATCATTTCTGTCGTTAATTTTTACCTTGTAAGTAAAAAAAAAAGTAATTATTATTATGTGTTTTCTTCTTCAACTTATCACAGCAATAGTAACAACAATTAAGTAATCATTGGCTGTCGCGGACCAGATTGATGACAGTAAATCATTGGCTTTCGCGGGCCGGATTGATGACACTGGCGGGCCAGATTTGGCCCGCGGGCCGTAGTTTGAAGATCCCTGGCCTATCCGAATGCCATTTTTGTCCAGCGTATTGAATCCGTTTGATAGCGCCATAAAATCGGACTTCTCGAGTTGTGTAAACAGCCACTTCAAGTAGTGTAACAATTCGGTTACACACAGAAGGTGAATTTTTTTCTAGCATGGCTAATTGCGTTAAGAAACGGGACTTCTGGAAAGAAAATGCGGCATCGCTGTTTGCTCGGCTTTTCAAGAAAATAAACAGGTTGTTAGAGGAAAAAAGATATAGGTTGATCAAATATTTTTCATTCGGTGGAACCTTTATATTGAAATGTATACATGAAAAATCTCAGTCATATGAGAACAAGTTCATTTTTCAAAAAGTAATATTAGTTTTACCTACACAGTAGGTATATTGAGTAATCGAATATTTCAAAACAGAAACAGACAAACAGAAAATAACAGTGCAACCTCTTGGTGAGGAAAATCAGAATTAGGATCAGCTCCCGGCCGAAATCCCTGAATACCTTGACTGAATGCATCGGCTGAGAAATGTGTTCGAAATAACTCTCAAAGATTTATCACTGACAAAATAGTCGGGGCCATACATATAGTCTAGAAGGGTCAACCACTTATGCCCGAAGTGTCGTTCTAACTATTCATCTGTTTTTCGGTAATAAACTTTCGTTTCCAGGGAAACGCATTTCAATGATATGTGATGAGAAAATACGAAAATGGCAAGTGAAAATTAAAATAATCAACATAAAAAACTCAAGCACATGGATATTTTGGACGACTGCTCGATAATGCAGTTATGGAAAATTAATATTCAATAAAAATTTTATAATACAAAATAAAAATGACTAAAGAAATGAAATGTTTCTGAACTAAATAGTTGTAGGAAAAACCCTTCAAATGTTTCAATATTTTTTACATTTTGATAACCTCCTTTCTACAGACGTAACTATCACTTGTGCTGTGGTAATGAATCTCAGGACTACTCCACGTTTGGGGTTACATTTTTTCTATTATTATTTTCCGAGATTATATCGTCATTTCTTTAAATAAACAGCTATCTGAGAAAGCTGGTGATAAGTGGGTAAGAGTTGACGGACGTCATACGGGAATTCCCCAAATAAAATTATTGAAAACAGTGGCAGTAACAAAACGGTGCAGCACATCGTAGTTATGATGAGAGATAAATTCAAATTCATTAAATTTTCAGTTCAGTGTTCGTAATTAACGTTTGGAATTTTAGATATGCTTGATATACTTTTTAGTCAAAACCAATGTTTGATTGTTTACATTAATACCTTCAAATAAACATTAGGGCCCCAGAGCGAGCTCTTGGGCGTCTGTTCTGCAAGTCGTACCCCAGGGCTGCCACTGGGTTGTTCAAGTATTCATTAAGATATTTGATGGAATCAGCCGATTCATTATGGAGGTATTTAAATATTTCCCACCGCTTATATTCGTACAGTAGATATATACCCAACTTTAATTACACGCTTTATATTCGATTCACCTATATGTATGTTTGTTTGTAATTTTCTTTTTCATTTCATATCGGGATCTTTATTTGACAGAATTATCGACATTATTGCTTGATCTATTCGCGGGCAGATGGCACTGTACGTAACCTGCTTGCTATATCGACATTATTGCTTGATCTTTTCGCGGGAAGATGGCGCTGTACGTAACCTCCTTTATATGACAAGAACATGTACTTCTTCATTTGAGAAAAGCATTTTTTTATCAACACGCATGCCTGCTGCTCCGTTACCGGATTCGGAAAATATCAATGGTTATTTTTCTAAACAATATACATCTGATTGATCCCAAAATTTAGATAAAATAAATATAGTTTAAAAAGACTAAAAAACAATTCCCAGCAATTACACTCCAGGAATGTACCCCTGGTAGTAGGAGAATAGATACTTCAGATGCTCTCTAGAAGAGCAATAAGTATCAATATAGAAAACATCACAGTGAAAGGACTGGTCATGAGGGAATGTCCATAGGGAGGGATCTTATCATCCCTTCTCAGGAACATAGTTCTGGATACCCTGATTAATCACCTTAACAAAAATGGATTCTACACAATTACATACGCAGATGACATAGTTATCTTGCAGACCGGCAATTTTGTAAACACACTGTGCGATAGAGCTCAGGATGGGCTCAAATTAATAGAAACAATGTGTAAGGAACACTCACTGTCGATTAATCCCAAGAAGACTGAGATGGTCCTTTTCAGCAGAAAAAAAAGATTAACGGGCTTAAAACCTCCCGAAATCTTCAAAAGCAAACTAAACTTCTCTGAAGAGGTAAAATACCTTGATATTATCCTCGACAAGAGCTTTTTTCTCTACACAGTAGAGCAAAAAAAGCATACGTGGCTTATGAGCAATGTCGGAGGACAGTGGGACGCGCATAGGGTCTTTCACCCCGTGTTGTCCACTGGATCTACACTGCAATAATAAGACTTATGTTAACGTATGGAGCCAGTGCATGGGGACCAAAAGTTTTACAAGCAACGGACATCCAGACATCATATCAAATACAGCGACTGGCTTGTTTAAATATCACAAGAGCCATGAGAACAACACCAACCGCGTCAATGGAATTAATCACGGGTCTGACCCCTCTGGATCTGTACGTTAAGGAGGTTGCGTTAATGGACATGGTACGATTGCGCACGGCTGGTGTTAACCTCGAAGTAGGAATGGGTCAATTGAGGCTGGGCCTCTGGCGGAAAGCGCTTACTGCGCAACCTCTGTTCCAGGCAACAAATGATCCAATTGAACCCAGGTTTGTGTTTAATAAACGCTACCAAATTCAAATTGAGCAGAACACAGAGTCAGATGCTACAAATGCAATACGGATTTATACAGACGCAGACGGCTCAAAACCAAAGAAGGCTCAGGATGTGGAGTGTACTCCTGATCACTAAGCCTAACGATAAAGTGGGGAATGGGAAGAAATACCAGCGTGATCCAAACAGAACTGGCTGGTATCTCAATCGCTACAAAATAAATAACCAAGAAAGGAATTTCTGGCAAAAGCATAAAAATCTGCACTGATAACAGACAAGCACTATTAACCTTGAACAGACAGCGTGGTACCTCAGGGCTAGTACTAGAGTGCCACTAAGATTTACCCAAAGCCTCGGTAGATAATAACATTTTCCTGAGATGGGTTAATGGGCACGACAGGAGTAAAGGTAATCGCACTGCCGACTCTTTAGCCAAGGAAGCGGCTGGACTAAGTATTTTAGGACCCAGTGGCACCCACGACCTGATGACTTCGACATTTGCGGACCTAACCAAATGTTACACCCATGCTCAATCCTTAAAGAGATGGGATGGAATCAAAGGATGTAATCTTGCCAGGATTACCTGGCAAGCTGGCGCCGAAGAAATATCTGGCGATGAGCAGAAAAAATGTACGCCTTACAATAGGATTTCTGACTGGCCACTGTCAACTAAGGAAACACTTCCATAATATTGGGCTAGTGGACACACCTCAATGCAGGATGTGTGAACAGGAAGATGAGACTGTCAGGAACGTTCTGTACGAGTGCCCGGAGTTATCGTCAATAAGAGAGTGTGTGTTCGGCGAGTCTTGGCCTACACCTGCCGATATAAAGGAGATGTCTTCCCGCGGCCTGTCCACCTTCCTGGAAAGGACAGGATGGACGATGATCTAGGAGCACAACTCCTCGGGAGGATGTACAAAGGGTCACATGTGGCCTAAGAACATGGACTTACACTCACCCTCCCTACTCTACAGATACAGATACAGAAGACTAAAAAACACGCTTTCATAGCATACGACACTAAAAATTGAAAAATAAATATAGTTTAAAAAACTAAAAAACACGCTTTCAAAGAAAATCTAACTGGATAGCCTAAAAAAATTTTTTAATTTTTTCACAATAATACTAGCATTTTTCGTTCGTTATTGTTTAAGGCTTATTTAAAAAAATATTTTCAACTTTTTAGTTTGATGTTCTTTAAAAGCGTGTTTTTTAGTTTTTTAAACTATATTTAGTAGAGTTGTAAGATGTTCTACGTATTACTTTAGTTTTTTGACTCGTAATTTGAAAGTGGTTACTACTTGTTGAAATGTATTGAACTGAATGAGTAATTCAATTGAAGTGTGATTATTTGAACAAATATATCTGTCCGAGACTGCTTTCCACGAGTTGGAATCCTCCATTCTCAGAAAAGCCGTTTCACGTCACCTCCGTCATTTTCAATGATGTCCACGAATCGATATCTTGTTGAGTTAGGTTATGTTTTATGCATTCCTCACCTAACGCTGTCGGTACATCCAGTAGAGGTGTAGGTAAGCTTAATATTCTTTTTCCGTTATTGTAAGTCAGTGTGTCGCCTCGACCGGATGTTAGCACTCGTGACTGGCAAAGGTTCGTGTTTTGATTAAGAGATTAAAACGGCCAAAATACGTCGTACCTAAGGATGTTGAAGTATTTTACTTAAATAAATATTCCAATTTAATCCTACATAGAGGATGTACGAGATATGAAATGTTTCGCTTATTTTACGCTAGGCACTAGCAAATGAAAGAAAATTATCATTACCATATCGATAAACAAGGATTTTCATTAGGTATATAATCCGTTAGTGGAAATTCATTAAAATATGACGATATTATCAGGCAAAGTCGAGACGTCGGTGCTGCCCGTGTGAAGTCGGAAAGCTTCCTTCAAAAACGCTGCCTAATCTCTTTGATATATAACGAAACAATTCACTATAGACGGTTTTATTTATACAGTGCATTCCATTTAATACGAGTTACTCTGAATAACTTTTGATATAGTGATTTTTCAAGAAAAAAAAAAAACGCCAACAATAGTTTACAAGGGGACACATTTTAACATATTCACATTCGATGTTACTTTTCCTTTCGCTTCCCCAGAGCATGTTACCTATTTTTTTTTAATGGATCACCCTATATTGTTTCACATTATGCTTCGTGCTTAGCAGATTTCAACAAAGTATAAAAAATAAGGTGAAGTTTATGGTCAACCAGCTACAAATAATTTGAGTTGAAAATGACCCATTCTGAATAACTTTTGAAACAATGATTCGTAAGGAAAATAAAAAAATAGGTCAACAATTATACAGGAGGCAACATTTTGAAATATTCTTTCTAGAGACGAATGGAAGCAATAAATCAGAAAAAGAGATTTTTTATTAATTCTTGAATGAAAATCTGATGAATGGACAATGAGAAGAAAAACATGTTCTATAGTAAATGTTCAAAAACGTTTTCACCAACTTCCATACGATGGTACAAACGAGCTTCTATTGCTGCCCTCGCATGGTTGGGAATCTCGGGAGTAATTTTTCTTCAATACCTCATGATATTCTCTCTCAAATCTTCCAATTTTGTTGATTCTGTCTCAAACACTTTAGACTTCAAATAACCTCATAGAAAGAAATCTACAGGAGTAAGATCCGAAGACCTTGGTGGCTATTCTGTATGACCTCTTCTGCCAATTCAGCGACCAGGAAAATCATAATCTAAAAATTGTCGCACTGAAACTGTATAATGGGGAGGTACACCATCCTGCTGAAAAACTATTTCGCTTTCGAATAAGCTTATATTCTCTTCAATCGTTTCATTGCTGCAAGGTATTATTCAATTCTCCAACATATCCAAATATGTATTGCTAGTCAAATTATCATCGATATAATTATAGTTTGGAAAACTAAAAAACACGCTTTTAAAGAATATAGAACTGAAAAGTTAAAAATATTTTTTAAATAAGCATAAAACAATAACGATGGAAAAATACTAGTATTATTATGAAAAAAGCGTGGGCGCTAGATATACATAAAATATGACACATAGTGCCCACGCTTTATTCACAACAATACTATTATTTTTCGATCGTTATTGTTTCAATAAGCTTATTTTAAAAATAAATATTTTTAACTGTTTAGTTCAATGTTCTTTAAAAGCGTGTTTCTTAGTTTTTTAAACTATATTTATATCGATGATGATTTGACTAGTGATAAATATTTGGATATGTTATAGAATCGAATAATACCTTGCATCAATAAAGCAATTGATTAAAATATAAATTTATTCGAAAACGAAATTTTTTTTTAGTTTTTCAAACTGAATTTATTTTTCAAATCAATCTCTTGATTTGTTATGTAATGTCAATTGAAAATATTTAAATATCTAAATATTTCATCTGTGGTACAAAATTTCGCTGACACTTATGATTGTTAAAATCCATTTTATATTTTGATTTTCTTCTGAACAACCTATCAAGGAGGTTACGTACAGCGCCCTCTGCCCGCGAATAGATCAAGAAATATCAAGGAGGTTACGTACAGCGTCATCTGCCCACGAATAGATCAAACAATAATGGTGTCGATAATTATGTCAATACAGATCCCGAGCTTGGGAGTTACAAGCAAGCAAACATACATACATACATACAGGTGAAGCTAACATAAATCGTGTTAACCTATGATATGGTCACCTAAAATTCCTGCCCAAACATTCAGTATTTGAGGTCGTTGGGTATTAACATGACGGTATAAATGAAGATTAGTATCACTCCATTCAAACTAAACGTATATTTATCCAAAAAACAAATTGTTACAAGAAATTCTGATGGAAGTTGATCCCCTCAGTGAGACTTTCACAAAACTTGATACGTCTATAAAAATCATCTTCGTTCAATTCATGAACTAGTCTAATCTGATATGGATGAAATTTGTACTTATGGAGGATCCTGAAAACATGTGTACGACTGATTCCTGATTCTCGAGATAACTTAGTAAGAGATTGCGATTTTTCCATTAGTCTAACGTACCCTAAAATTGCAGTACAAATTAGATTCATCATTGGCAACTCTTGAACGGTTATGGTTTTTATTGTTAAAAGATCCAGTTTCCATAAATTTCTTCCATGAATCCGAAACTTATTTGTGTCAAACATTTTTTCCTGGATTTACATTTACAAATTCACTATTTCAATCCACTCTCGAAGCTTATAAACTATTGGTTATCAAGAATTCACAAAAACAGAAACACCAATTGTAATTTCACCTAGTAGCTAATCGTTATTGTAGAATGAGACAAATATAACAATATAGCTTACTAAAAGGTTATTTGGACGGATACAATAATAATCATTTTCAAATTCAAAACGTTAGTTACCTTAAGCATTTTATGCACACAAAACTACATATCTGCTATGTCAATATTTATATGACTAGGCTCCCATATGAAGTAATATAAACCGTTTACAATTATATAAAAAACTGATAAAGATCGTTTGATTAAATACATTATGTAACAGAGGAAAACTGTGGTCACAAAGATCATGACTTTCAAAACAAAATGGAATCTTCCATTATATTCAAATTTTGCCTAATCGGAGATGTTTTGGAAACGGTTTGCGATCGAACAGTATATATGAAATATGCAGGCATGCAGCATAAAATATGCATATGTTTACATGTTTACATTATGTGTGATTTCGATTTGGAACTATTTCTCTAACAAATACCTTTACGAATATTGGATTGCAACCGATATCAGATAAAAATGAAGATGCAAATATGAGATCAATGGTAGTCCTTGGATGAGTGATAATGTTATATTTCAGTATTACACTTGGTAGATCACTGCATTAAGATGTCTGTGGATGTAGATAAGAAAAAATGTTATCTGTGGTTTTTCGAATGAAACATCATTTGGGTATTACTCATTCACCCTGAAAAGTATTTTGGAACAATATAAATGTAACTGTTTCGTCGAATATGAAATAAACTCTTTTTTTTTCATAATGAAATATATGTAAACTACCCTTAAAAAACTCACTAGATAAAACTATGTGTATCTCTAATTATATAATATATAATAGAAGGCAAACGTATCTTACTAAATCTTCAAAATAATGGTATTGAGGTAAAAACTGAAAGCTTTTTCACGGACGGGGGATAAAGAGCTTACACAATATCTAACTTCTTTGATCAATTCACAGCCGACAGAATTCCAGAATGTTCAGGAATGTTGGAATACTCGAGTGTTCAGTACTGTTCTAGAAATTTCGAGAGGGTGAAATTTCAATGTAACTGAAAAATCGAATGAAAATACGAGGGAAGAAGTTATTGCACTATTGAACAGAAGCATGGCGATCAAATTATCCAGTGATGATATCGAACTATGTTACAGGGTGGGAAAAAAAGACGATCGAAAAGCGAGAGGAATATTCCTCAAACTCAATAGCTATGATCTTAAAAAAAAGATTTATGGTAAGAAGAAAATGCTGAAAGGAACTGGAGTTGTTATTAGAGAGGACCTCACAAGCATTAGAGTGGAACTCCTAACTTCTGCGATCGAAATTGCTGGTTTGAAAAATGTGTGGACAGACTCTGGTGCAATTTATATCAATAAGGACAACAAAGTTATTATTGTGAAATCTAAAGATGACATGAAAAAAATTTGTTGAATGATAAATTTTTCACTCCAGTTTCTCAAGTCATGAATTTAATTATTATGTAAAAGTTGTATAAAAAAATATCATAAAATATATTCCTATTTGTATTTCACTTTCTATGAAAATTAGTTGTATGTTAAAATATGATTTGTTAGGGAAGAATCAGAATAAAATGCTATTGATGTTAGAAATATTGAACACTTTAGACACACATGAGGAAAATGAAACAAAAACATACAGTGACTTACAAACTTATTTTAGAGGGAGTGGTGTCGGGAGAAAAAGCAATATAGGATTAATTCACTTCAACATACGCAGCATAAAAAAACATTTTGATGAACTACTAATCTATTTGAAAGAGGATCTCGACAAATTAGATATCATTGTACTTTCTGAGACATGGAACATTGAGTCGGTAAGTGATTTTGCTATACCAAATTATACAATTCACTATAATGAATCGAAAACTAATCAAAGCGATGGACTTATAGTTTATATAAAAAATTCTCTGGCAGCAAATGCTGAAATAATTTCCCTAACTGAAACAAAGCTCATGAGAATTACCTTCATATCAAAACAAAAATTTAAAGTTGGTATAACAGCTTCATATAGACTTCCTTCAATTGATATACAATCTTATCTTAACGACATACAAAATTATTTTTCGAATATTAACAAGCAACCACTTGAGCTATTCGTTGGTGATATAAATATAAATTTATTAGACTCAAATTCACAACATGTTAATTACTATCATAACATAATGATCGAAAATGGCTTTACTTCATGTATAAACGTACCAACACGAGAATCTAGAGAATCAAGCACAATCATTGACCATATTTTTATCAGGGAAAACAATAGCGTGCGTAACGAAATAAACTTTGAGTCATCAGTTATACATAGTGGCATAACAGACCATTACTCAATCCTCATTTTCATTACTATTCCCACTGAAACAAATAAAGCATCAAAAAACTTGAAGGAATACAAAAAAATCAATTATGATAAGTTGAAATCACAACTACAAATCGAACACTGGAATGATACCTTATCATGTAATGAAACACAAGAATCTTACGATACCTTCATTGTCAAATTGAAACGATACATATGTCAAGCAACTGAAACTATAATACATAGTAAATATTATCGTAAAATAAAACCGTGGATTTCTGCTGGTCTTATAAACTCAATTAGAACTAGGGACTATTTGAAAAGAAGGCTTTTGAATGAATACACTCCTGAGGCCGAAATAAAATATAAAGAGTATAGAAATAAACTAAATAGCTTGATAAGAAAAACGAAACATCAATACTACAAAAATAAACTGCAAGAGGCTAACGGTAATTGCAAAGAGACGTGGAAAATAATTAATGATATTTCTAATACCACATCCCACAAAAATAATATAGAAAATACAATCATCACCAACGAAAATGGTGATTGTGTAACAAATAACGAAGAAAAAGCTAATATATTTAACAAATATTTCACTAACATAGGAATAGAAATGGCTGACAATATCGAAAAAATTGATTTACCAAACACCTTTTTGAAAGAACCCACAGTGGCACCCACATTATTTCTGGAACCAACCAATGAGAGTGAACTAATTTTACACATTTCGAAATTGAAAAACAATTGTACGCCCGGACCAGACGAAATATCCTCAAAACTTATTAAAATCATCCATAATGAAATATTGAAACCACTTGTTCATGTAATAAACCTGTGCTTTAAAAACGGAACTATTCCATATCAGTGGAAAGATTCAAGAGTAACTCCTGTATATAAAAGTGGCAAACATAATGTTATTAGTAATTATCGACCAATTTCGGTGATTAACAATTTCGCGAAACTATTCGAGCAGTCAGTAAAAAAAAGATTGGTGGACTTTTTCAACAAACATCACGTGATAACGAAACAGCAATTTGGATTTATAAATAACAAAAGTACTGAAAATGCCATACTGGACTTTGTAGAACAAACAGTGGAAGCCTTGGAAAAGTCGTCAAAATGCCTAGCTGTTTTTATTGACCTTGCAAAAGCATTCGACACTGTGTCACATGACATACTATTGAGAAAACTTTTTGGATATGGCATACGCGGAAACGCTCTACAGTTAATGCAAAGTTATTTATCATACAGGACGCAGAGAGTAAAAATTGGTAATGAAATCAGTAGGCAGTTGAATATATCTGTTGGTGTGCCTCAGGGAACAGTTTTGGGACCAATTCTATTCCTTGTTTACATAAACAGTATTACTCAGATAAGAGATTTTCAGGGGCACATAGTTTGTTATGCTGATGATACAGCCTTAATATTCGAAGGTGAAACATGGCATGATGTTTTACATACTGCGGAAATAGAACTGCAGAAAGTACTGATGTGGTTAAATGAAAATTTATTGAGTTTGAATGTCAAAAAAACCAAATTCATGACTTTCTCACTGAATTTGAGTGATCAGCCAAGCAATATCGAATTGCATCTACATAAATCTAGTTGTAAAAACCGGTTATTCTGTTATTGTCCCACTATCGAAAAAACAAAGTCCATTAAATATCTGGGTGTAGTTATTGACCACCATTTGAGATGGGATGAACAAGTGGCACATGTCATAAAAAGAATGAGACTTCTCATGCAGAAATTTTACAGCCTTCGAGACATACTCTCAAGAAAAAACTTGCTAACAGTTTATAACTCTCTAGCAGAATCAATAATTAGATATTGTATAATAGTATGGGGCGGCACTTTCAACAATACGCTGCATCGCTTGCAATCGGTACAAAACTCGCTACTGAAAATAATATTGAAAAAAAATTGGCGCTTCTCAACGGAGAAACTTTACAAGGAAACAAAATTATTAAATGTAAGATGTCTGTACAGCCATCAGTGTTTAATATGGATGTTCTCAAACATTAATAGATATAGAACTAATATACCCAGACCCACAAGATTCTCAGACAACTCAAATATTCAAATACCAATTTACAGAAAGAGTCATACGCAGAGATTCGTCTTTTTCTTTGGTCCAAAACTTTTCAACATGCTTCCAATAAACCTGAAGAATATTAATAATATAAAAAAAATTAAAACTGTCGTAAAACAATATCTAATCGAAAATCCATTAATAACTAATATTTTTTTGAAAAAATCAATATAGCTGTTAACACTGCCTCGAAAAACTATTGCTTTTTTTTCCCGACCTCCACTCACTCCAGTCATTGTATTTATATATCTATTTTCCATTAATGTGTGGTAATCACTAAATGTCAAATATATATTTACTGGTGAAATTGAAATTGAAATTGAAAATTGAAATTGGGAAAATGTTTTCGAAAGATTCATTCAAAGTCACTATGAACTATCAGCTGAGTGTTTGAATCAATATATTACTTTGAAAATATGTATCGAATTCTGTATACCTCTATTTGTGACATGTACTAGATGGAAAACTCACCATGCGGATACCTATATATTCCTTCCCCGGAAAATCCAAGAGCGTTCCATTCTCCGAGATACCGACTCCCGGTGCAAAATTGTTGAAGCGGCTTCTTCATACGGACGCAACCCCACAAACTGGGTGCCACGTCGCGTCTGCTCTGCATCAACTTTACGTGGGAAGAGAATTTTCTTTCCATGAACGAAACTCTCTGATCATGCGGGCCAGGCAGGAAGCGGGAAAGTCTCTGCTCAGAACCGCCTGCTCCGAATATTCCGAAATGGGACGAGAGTCTGTACTCTGACATACCCTTCATTATTGTTGAGCTCGACATTTTGACTGAATTTGTTGTTCACTTCAGGAATTTTCTAACCCGCCCCTGTAGATATTTCGCTTATTTGGATCTACCTTACATTCGCCGATCAAAAAATATATTTCCGAAAGACGGTATATTTTTTGACCTAATTAAATAAAATATTTCAAAACCAGTTTTATGGAACGCCGTTTTACTTTTTATTGTCACAAATATTCATTCCTCAATTTATTCAACTAACAATTCATTTGTTTGAATTTAATTGATTCATGCATTTGTTGGACACATTAAAAACGATTGTTCACAAAATTTGTTCTATTTTAACCCTTCAATGCGCAATTTTTTCTATAGCCCCCAAAAAAATATGAATGGATATATAACGGTCCGAATAAACACGGAAAAATGATAAAAAAATTCTAACTCAGCTTTTTTCGTTATTTTTTAATTAAAAACTTGTTGTATCAAATATGCTATATAGCGAAAAAGTAATCAGAATATTCAACATGTATGAAATTTGTGAAAACAGTTATTATTTTCGTTTAAGCAGAAGTGAAGTCCACATTTGGAACACTTCATGTAAGAAAATGACGAACATTTGGGAAATTTGCACCTTTGCCGTTCTTGAGTGC